>PVKS010005872.1:0-82177 GCA_004027875.1 Aplodontia rufa
AAATAAAAGCTTTGATATATAAGTAGAAATATGTGTCCCTGTGAAGAAAATATGATTGTGTAATCAGAAGTCAAATATGTTAAGGATACAGCATATATTAAAACCAAAATACATTTAGTAAGTTTGAGAAATACAAATCTAACTCACACACCAAAAAAAAAAAAAACATTAATTTTATGCTATATCATGGTAGAAATCCAGATGGTTGTTAAATTTGGGTTTCAAGCAAGAGAACTGATTGGAAACATGAACCATAGAATTTTCTGAGATGTTAGAAATGTTTTACATCTTGATTAGTCTGTGGATTGATAGGGGAATACATTTGTCAAAACCTATCAAACATTAGACTTGATATATGTCCATTTGACTATATGAAAATATTATTCAATGAATAAGTGAATAGTGAAATTATAATTCTATATAGAAATAAAATGGAATATTGAAAGGAAATTTTGAAATGTGATGATTGCTGGAACATGTCTTATTTGCCAAGCAATTAGATATCATGTATACACTTGGACATTATTAAAATGTGAGAAGAATTATGTGTGATAAAAACTTTTGAGAATAGCTTTTGAAATTTGAAGAAGCTGATAAATGGTTCTTTTTCATCAGTCCTTCATAATATGCATATATTTTAGTGAGCTTTTTTGTTAATATGACCCAAACAAATACATGACAAGAAAAATTTAGGGGTGGAAATTTCATTTGGGGGCTCACAGTTTCAGAGGTTGCAATCCACAGAAGTCTGGCTCCATTCCCTGGGGCTCAAGATGAGGCTGAACATCATGGCAGAAGACATTGCTCCAGGGAGCAGAGAGAGACTCCACACCAGATAACAAATATATGCCACAAAGGCATGCCCCCAACCTTCCACCTCCTCCAGCCATAACTGCCTGCCGTCACCAGTTGGACCCATCAAGAGTTTAACTCACTGATTGTGTTAAGGCTTTCATGACTCAATCATTTCATCTCAGCCTTCCTTCCAGAATTGCCTCACCTGAGCTTTTGGAGGACACCTTCCATCCAAACCATAACAGCACATATCCCTCCAGGAAACAGATCAATATCTTGTTACTTATGAAGCTAAGACTATCTTAACAATGAAATAAAATTTGTGACAACAATACACTTTTAAATTAAGTGTGAATGGTACATTGGTCATTGTCCTGCTACTCAGACACATTCCCAACACCAGGATGTCTACCTGAAATGACTTCATGCAAGAGCAAGAGGATCATGAGGGATATATTCAGGAAACAGAATTTTTGAGAGAAAAGTTGGAATGAAGGAGAGAAGGAAGCAAGGGAAGGAAGAGAGGGAGGAGAGAGAGAAGAATGAAAAAAAGAGAGGGAGGGAGAAAGAGAAAAATTGTATAAAATTTAGTGATTGCAAAGAGCATTACTATCAAGATAAAAATTGATGTTATTAGTGATTCATCATTTGCAAATCAAAGAAAATATGGAATTTATCTTGTGTCCCTTTCAATCTATTTTGTTCAGATCCTTTTTTCACATCTCTTGAATGATTGATTATACATTTGATATCTACTTATTCAAACAAAATAGTAATATCTTTTCTGTTCAAAACAAATTGATATTATTTTAGATTCTCATTTTATTACTATGATTAATCTCATAATTTATGCTATACAGTAGTTTAACAAAGGATCTATGCTTTCTTTTCCTTTCTATTTGTTTTAGTGCTGTGAAAATTGCTGCTACAAAGACAAAGTTTTTCTTGTCTGACCCAGACAAAATTTGAAGTGATAAGTTTTGAAGGGAGAACAATCACACTTGTCTGTTTGAGATAAGTACTGCCTCAACTGCTCTCTAAATAAAACTCCACGAGAAGCTCCTTCTCATTCCATACAGCCCATGCATTCTACCTGTTGGACATACACACTTATGATATCACAGTATAGCAAGGTTAATCGTTAACATTCTTTAAAACTGCAAAAATGTTGACAACGTGCTCTCCCAGCAGTCAACTCCTCCCTCATGTCTCCAAGGCCAGGGGACTCTATATCCACTCATCTTGTCTGCATTTTTCCCTTTTTACTAATAAAAGCTTCCCTCACATTGTTCTCTTTGGGAATACCTATGAGTTTCCACAGCATGTACCCCAGATTATAAACCCTTTAGGTTGAATCATGAAAAAATTCTGCATATTCCCAGATATTGTTCTCTATTATGTTATTGTAGTATCAAGAGTGAAAAATAGTGGGTTCTACAGGAACAGATGTTAGGTAATAATACAGTGAGGACATCACCTGAACAATTATTAGGGGATAAGCTTCAATTATTCTTGTTCTAGGTATCCTTTCTCTTGAGGAAGAGCTGTGTTCAGAAACTTGATTAAATATCTACCATTTAAGCTTGAATCCATACATGTTCTCTAATTTGTACTTGGCATTTTTAATAATGTATCTAATATCCCTGCCTGTTTAAAAATAATCATCCACTTATTCATTGAATAAAGTTTTAAGTACCTAATATGAGCACTGTTCTAATTTTTTTGTTTTATATTTTTAGAGCAGAGGCAAAGCAAAGTCCTTATCTTCATAAAGTTATGTTTTAATGGGCAATACTAAATGTAAGCAAAGGTAGCATAACTGTTCTATAATGTCACCTACTAAATGATGTGATGAAAAATAAAGAGGAGTATGAGGCTTTACAATAAGGTTATTAGAATCTTTTAGAAGAACTAGTTAGATATTGTCTAATCATCAAAAAATGGAAGAAAAGAGAAAAAAAGGGGCCTACACACATTTGACCACATGATTCACCAGACTTCTCAAAACTGATAGTTCACAATATTGACTTTAAATGTGCTTCATTTTCCCACTAATTAGTTCCAAATAATTTGAACATGTAGGACTTTGGGTTAGCTATATACTTTCCTACAGGTATCACAACTACCTGTTTTCTGATGCTTATCTACACATTACCAATTAATCTCCCCAAAGCATTGAATTTGTTACCTTGAAGCATTAGACAAATAACTACTATGTGAATAAATAAGCCTGGACTTATTATTGAGTGCAACATAATAAGAAATAAAGATGGTGTTAATGAAGTAGTGATTTAAAATAAAAGAATTTTGAATATTTTCTGATGGCATAATTAAACAGTTATCACTGTTTCACATGACCTATACTGTCTGCTGAATGATATTTCTGTCATTCATTTCTCTACACCTATTTGTATTGGCCCCTAATAATAGAAAACTATTTCCATTGTGGAAGATGGCCTTGCCCCATGTCTAAATAATTGGCGCATGCAGCCAACTGAGACAGATTTTAACAGTTACAATCTGAAGGCTTCATCATGGTCTTGGATTGATAGTGGCTGGTAAATGAGGGTTGCAGATCCACCTTGAAAAGAGTATTGAAGGTGATACTTGTTATCCGAAGAAAGTTTAAGATTCTTATAGTCCCATGTTGTGGTCCCAGGACTTTGGTCTTCTGTAGTTTCATTCTTTCATCCCCATGTTCTGTTACTGAGATACAGTCTTTGAAGTTTTGAAGAGTAACTATGTCTTTAATTTCTTTGATCACTTCTGTGGTCACCATATTTTATCTAAACAGTGGGTCTGAACATGTTATTCCTTTTTAAGCTGGAGGAAAGAGTTTGGGTTAAAATAACCTAATAAATCAATGTTTATTCAAATCATTTATGCCCCAGAACTTTAATGTTAGCTTTCAAGTCTATGACCATTTTTATGTACTCCTTCATATTATTTAACTTGCTTTTCATTTAAATATGAAAAAGAATATTCATAATCACTTACCATAGCAACCACTGTAGAAGAAGATGCAAATGCCAAGACTGGCACAGAGTTCACAGTTGATCTAATCATGACAAACAGTGTGCAACATGACGCTGTGCAGTTATTTTGAGGCTTTTGTATCTTGATGAGGTCAGTAAATGTACTCAGAATGGGATTATTATTATATTTTATATATATATAAATATAATATAATAATAATCTCTCTCTCTCTATATATATATATATAGAGAGAGAGAGAGAGAGTGAGAAAGAGAGATAATCAATTTTATTTATTTCTACATCTTTTTTTTTGTTTATTTCTTTGACACTCAGTTGTGTATGTGGTGCTGGGTTCAAAACTGGATCCCTGTGCATGCCAGGCAAGTGCTCCAACCACTGAGCCACTGCTCCAGCCTTGAAATGGAATTATTTTTAATCAGTACAAGTGAATAACTTCAGCATCAAATTCACCATCACCATCAAGTTCACCATCATCAGCAGTAGCAGTAGCAACAGCAGCAGCCTCAAAAGCCACCCTGAGTGCTTTTGTATAGGATCTGATGCTATCATGGAATATTTGATTACATATTAAATGTGGAATATTGTTTGCATAATTATGTGAAAAACTACCGAATCCTATATTTCCTAGATACATACATGAACAGTTGGATGTATGTATCCAGAGGAGAAAAAAATTTTAACCTACATACATACAGTGTCTATCCTTAAATCAGTCATATGAAGTTCATTTGAAAATACACAAGATTAAAATTTTGTTATCAACTAGATGAATAAGTGACAATATGTTTTATAGTATCCCAAATACATAAATGGAAATAATGTCAATATATTTTATCTTTCAATTCCTTATTTTGGTTCACAAAACCTTTCACCTTCATTTAAATTACTTTTGTAGTATTGTATCTTTTCATAAACCTCATAGATAGCTAGATGTGGGGAGTATATTTGTGTCTTCTGATTGCATGCAATGATCTTTACCTCCCTTTGTCCATTTGTTCACTGAAAAGTTTTACACAAATACACACACACACACACACACACAATAGTAACAGCCATTGGATTGAGGCCTGTAAAAGCCAAATTCAGTTGGTACTTGAAAATATTCTAGGGAAGAGAAATACAACAATTATATAATCAATAGATTACAAATGTGTTAGTTATTTTTCTCATCATCACTCAAAAATCTGTGTATTAATTTGATTTGTGCTAGATTAGTTATTTAAATAATTCACTTTTATTGTAAACTTTGAAATGTTTTCTGAATATGGATTTTTAAGCTAAATAAGAAGGATAATAAAATCCAATAAAATAAACAATAATATTGCCTATTTATGCATGGAGCTTTTTTGCACAATTGATGTCAAATGTTGAACTTAATGATAAATTAAAAAATAATAACATTAGTGATAATTTTCATTGAAATATTAGTGATTCTAAAAAAAACTGGAGGAATCATGAGATACTGCAGAGTCGTTAAGGTCATGGTATAGATGTGTGGGTCAGAACGATAATGGTGAAAATTTACCATAGGGATATTTTAAAATCTAAAGTGATGTTACATAATTAATCATCGAGATGCATTGCACATACTTTAAAAAAATAAGTTCATTAGACAAAAGCAATTATACTAATTTTTGGATTATGGTACATATTGTAATTTTAATTTTTATATTTTTTCAAAGGCAAAATTCAAATGAATAGAGGAAATAAAAGGCAGTAAATTATTGAAAAACAAAGCAACTCTGTAATCCATAAAATATATATTGGAATTAAAAACAAAAATGATTCATGTAAGCAATTCTTGTAGGAAAAAAGTGGAGAGAGGAAATGAATGAAAAATGAATGTAGAGATGGAGTGCTTACATTTTTAACTTTCCATTTAATAATAATAAGATGATGATGATATTCCTTCCCTTTAAGTAAGAAACTACATCAACAAAATCCTAAACACAAAGTAAAAGCTAGACACTGGCATAAAATGCTTAAGTGTGGGTGTATTTAGATAGGTTTTCAAATATAATTTGTGCTGTGGTTGAATACCTGCTATTTCCCTTATGCTAATGAGAAAGGATCTTAAAATTGATACAGTCCCCAGTGAAAGAATGAAATTGTGCTTTACAGCACTCATAAGTACAAGCCAGGAGATGCACATATACACTCAACATATTTCCCCCTTATTTTACCTAATTCAAGTGAATGCTCTGCATATAGAATAAATAAACAGAAATGGAAAAATACAGTGTTTTCCCTCAAGTTTGATATCCATGCTTTAGTCAGTGAACAACCAAGGATGTCTATGGTTTATATACATATACATATATATATATATATATATGTATATATATATATATTCAAGGTTATTCAAGAGTTCAAGCATTTTCTTTTATCTTGGTTACTTATTTATGGTAGTACTACTTTTACTAAAATCTGCTAAAAAGAATGTTACACTTTAATTTAACAAGTGTATGGTATCCTTATTCATAATATGACTAAATCCACTAAGCAGAAAGCAAATTACAAGAATCATAAATTACAAGAATGGAATTTTTACCCATTCCCTAACTTTAGAAACATACGTATCCCCAAAGATACATACATAAAAGTGTACTACCATCCTCTATTCTAGACTGTCATGCTGTAGTGCTTTCTATAGTATTCTGATTCTTAAATGATAATCACTTTTTAAATCATTTTGCATAGAAAATAGAACTTGATTTAGAATTCATTCATCACAAGGAAAAATAAGAATTATTTTTATTTTACATAACGTTTTATTTAATGAATTGTGAAATTGTGTTATCTTCTCTTGAATTTATACATATAAGCTAGTAGATAACTTATACAAGTTGTTTATACTTTCTGCCCCTGCACATGCTTAGTTTTATTCTTCTGCTGATTTTCAATTGATTGCTGCTCAACCTGCCCAACATTATGACATGACTATGTATGTTTGACAGAAACGGCTTATCACAAGCCAATTCCAGATACAGGGTCCCTTGGTGTACTGGGGTAGGTAACTCTATCAAAGCTTAGTAGCATAGTAGAGGCTAATTTTTCTCAAATGCATTAAATTATTTACTATTGAAGACATTCATTTATTTTAGTACTTGAGGATATTTATTTGTGATTGTATCACTGGGGCTTGCTATAAATATTATTGGTGTTTGTTTTAGTCAACTTTTGTATCATCATAACCAAAAGGCCTGATTTTGGGCTCATGGATTCAGAGGTCTAAATCCATAGACAAGCAATGTGATTGCTCTGAGACAAAGATAAGGCAGCACACCAATGGGGAAGAGTGGTATAGTTCATGGCAGGGTCAGGAAGCAGAGGGGGTAGGGAAAAGGGAAGGATCATGAAACAGAGTAGGGGGTGAGAAAGGTCACAGGGAAGAGCAACCCTTCTTATGTACATTCCCATTGACTCACTTCCTCCAGCCACACCCCACATGCACACCATTACCAATCCACTCAAACTAAGACAGACCAATTAGGTTACAGCTCTCCTAATCCAATCATTTTGTCTATGATCCTTCCCCTGGCCCTCAAAAGCTCATAGCCATCTCAGAATACAAAATGTGTTTAGTTCATCTCTAAGAGCCTGATAGTCTTAACACTTTCAGGATTGTTCAAAATAGAAGTTCAGTTTCCTCTGAGACATAAGGCAAATTCTTAGTTGTAAACTCTTGTAAAAATCAAAAGCATATATCCAAACCTAAAGGAAGCCACACATACCCACTATATAATGATACAGAGTAAATATTACCATTCCAAAAGGGAGGAATAGGGACCAAGAAAGAAGGAATGGGGCCAAAAGAGGACCAACACTCAGTTGGACAAATAAATCCCTAAACTATGCCCATAACTCCATAGAATATCTAGGAAATATGGCCTTAAGTTGTTATTGACAAAGGGTTTGGGCATTCCTACCTTTTTGCCCTTACCAGTTACAGCACACACGGACTCTCTTTAAGCCTGGTTTTCTATGCACTCAGCAATTTTTTTTCAGCAAACAGTCCATGTAACTAGCAACTTTTTAACTCCTGGGATCTCCATTTCAGTTTCAGCTTCAACTTCACAGCTTCATAAATTACTCTTTCAGTGACAAACTGTAGGGACTCCTACCCTCCTACACTTTGCATGGCTTCCCAGGTCTTTCTTCAAAAATTTTTGGTGGAACAATGTGTGTGTGTGTGTAGTTTTATGGCATTTTATCACATATGGAAAAAGCAATTTGAGATACAGAATATTCTGTGACCACAATGATCTCCTTCATGTTTCCCATTTGTAGTCACATCTTCCTTCTCAACATTCCTAATATCTGAAATCCAGTAACCTTTTTCCTCTCTCCATAATTTTGTCATTTAAGAAATATCATGTTAGGTGAAATGATATGGTATGTGACTACTTAAGGCTATCCCTTCCCACTCAGCATTATGTCCTTGATTTTGAGTCCTGTGTGAATCAGTTAATCATTCCCTAACATTATTATATACCATTTATTGGTGTATCACAATTTGTTAACATTCACTTTTTTTTTTAAAGACAGAGGGACAGCGAGACAGAGAGAGAGAGAGAGAGAGAGAGAGAGAGAGAGAAATCAATGATATCTTAGTTTTTCATGTGGCCTTTGTTGCTCTGATACTTTATTGAGTATGTGGTGCTAGGGTTCAAACAGGCATCCTTGTGCATGCCAGACAATCACCATAACTGCTGAGCTGCCACCTGTTAAGAGCTCTCTCTTTGTTGTTTTATGGTTCTGGCGTTTAGAAATAAAATTTTATGTACAGGTTCATGTGGGGACATAGTTTTTACTTACCTGGTATAAATGCCCAAGAGAAAAAAATGCTGGTTTGTACAGCAAATATAGTTTACTTTTAAATGAAATTGCCACGGAAGTACTATTTTAAATTTCCACCAGTGATGAATGAGGTATCTACTTTCTCCATTCTTTCTCAGGATTTGTGTATTTTAATTTTTTACTTTGTTTTCTCTCTTCTTCCCTCCCTCTCTCCTTCTTCTATATGTTGTTCCATGGGTGCACAGTGACTTCTCATTGTGGTTTTCATTTACAGTTAAGTTGAAGATCTTGCAATATGCTTGTTCGTTCTCTGCACATCCTCTGAGGAATTTTTATACTAATATTTTGATTTTTATATTCTAGATACAAGTGTTTTGTCAGAAACACGGGTTACAAATATTTTCTTAAATCTTTAATTTTTATTTTCATCATCTTTATAGGATAATTTGAAGAGCAAAAGTTACTAATTTGGTTCCAAAGGTGTGGAACTCTTTTTTATCTGCAGATCTAAATTTTTAAAATGGGTTTACATTTTTAAAGTAGTCAATGTAAAATTTGCAAGCCTATTCTTAAGTTTTCTTACTAATCTATTGATATAGGAGACTCTTTCCACTAATACTACGTCATTAATTCCATGGTGGTAACTAATTACCAAAGTAGATAAAAGTTACTGAAGTAAAGTGATTTCTTCAATTGTATTCTTCTTAAAAATTTTTTTAAAGAAATTTAGTTATTGCAAAATAAAATTTCATCAAAAGTAAAAATATGACATGTATATATTCTTGAATAAGATTTGCCCCCTAGATCCCTCTCTATTCTCTCTCCCTTTCCTCTCCCCCATAGCCCCTTTTCATATTCTTTACCATACACATTTATGATTGCCCAAGAATATATGTTGCTATCCCTTTGCTGGGTCCAATACATGACATTTACTGCCTTTCACACAGGTCAGGGATTAGCTCCTGACTACAAAGATGAGTGAAGACATTCGATCCTTGAATCTCTGGGTTAGGCTACCTTCGTTCAACATTTCTTCCATGGCCATCCATTTAACTTCAAAGGCTGCAAAATCATTGTTTCTAATTGTTGAATAGAACTCCATGGTATATAAATACCACAGTTTCTGGATCCATTCATCCAGTGAGGGACATCTGAGTTGGTTCCATAATTTAGCTATTGTAAATTGAGCTGCTACGAACATAGATTTTTCTGTGTCACTGTAATGTGCTGATTCTAAATCCTCTGGAAAAATACCCAGGATAGGGATAGCTGAAACATATGGAGGGTTCATCCCTAATTTTTTGAGGATTCTCCACACTGTTTTCCAGAGGGGCTATATGAGTCTGCAGTTCCACTAACAGTGTGCTAGTATTCCTACCTCTCTGTAACCCCTCCAGCAGCTATTATTGTTTATATCCTTTATTTTTGCCAATCTGACTGGAGTGAGGTGAAATCTTAATGTAGTTTTCATTTGCATTTCTCTGATTACTAGTAATTTAAACATTGTCTCATGTATTCATTGCCTTGCTCAGTTTTAACAATCTTAATAATTTCCTTAGCTGTGCAAAAGCTTTTTAGCTTTTTGATATCCCCCTCACTGATGTTTTTACTTTAATTATTTCACTTTAGGAGATGTGTTGAGAAAGTTTTTGCCTACTCCCAAATGCTGGTGTATTGGTCCTAACTTTTCTTCCCAGCAGTTGCATGGTATCTGGTTTAATTCCTAATTCCTTGATCTATTTTAACTTGATTTTCATGCAAAGTGAAAGATAAGGGTCTAATTTCAACTTTCTGCATTTGGTTGTGCAGTTTGTCCAACACCATTTGTTGAATAGGCTGTCTCTCTTCCATGTTGTATTTTGTCCCCCTTTGTCAAAGATTAGATGCTTAAAGATTTGTGGGTTTGTTTCAGGCTCTTCTGTTCCATTCCATTGGTCTTCATTCCCTTGATAACAGTACCATTCTGGTTTTTTTTTTTTACTACAGCTATATAGCATAGTTTTAAATCTGTTGTAGCAAAACCACCTGTTTTGTCTTTTTTGCTTAGTAATGTTTTGGCTATTCTGGGCTTCTTATTGTTCCAAACGAATTTGAGAATTGCTTTTTCTATATCTGTAAAGAATGATATTGGTATCTTGATGGGGATTGCATTGAATCTATATAGAGCTTTGTCAGAATAGCCAGTTTTATTATATTAGTTCTGCCTAACCAAGAACATGGAACATCTTTCTGTCTTCTCAAGTCATCCTGGATTTCATTCTTCATTGTCCAATAATTTTCATTGTAGAGGTCTTTGACTTCCCTTGTTAGGTTAATTCCCAATTATTTTATTCTTTTCAAGAATACTGTGAATGGTACCAATTTCCTGATTGCTTCTTCTGTCCTATTATTGTTAGTGTAAAGGAAGGCTACTGATTTATGGGTATTGATCACTTGTACCCTACCATTTTGCTAAATATGTTTATGAGTTCAAGCAGTTTTCTGGTGGAGTTTTTTAGATATTCCAGATAAAAGATCACATCATTAGCAAAAAGAGAGTTTGTCTTCTCTCTTCCTATTATTATCCCTTTGATTTCCTTCTCCTGACTGATTGCTCTGGCTAAGGTCTCAAGAACTATATTGAATAAAAGTATTGAGAGCAAACAGCCTTGTCTTGTTCCTGAGTTTAGTGTAAACTCAGGTTTCTCTCCTTAGTATTATACTAGCCCAGGGTTTGGCATATATTACCTTTACATAGTTTAGATAAGTTCCTTTGATCCGATATTCTAAAGAGTTTTGAGCATAAAAGAGTGCTGAATTTTATCAATGATCTCTTCTGTATCACTTGAGATGATGATATGTTTTTGTCCTTAATTCTGTTTAAGTGATAAATTACATTAATTGATTTGCGTATATTGAACCAGCCCTACTTAACTTGAATGAAACCAACTTAACCATGATGAGTTATCTTCTTGATATGTTTTTGAATAAGGTTTGCTAGAACCATTTAAAAGATTTTTGCATCCAGATTCATTAGGATATTGGTTTGTAGTTTTCATTTTTTTGACATGTCCTGTTGGGTTTTGGTATCAGAGGTATGGTTGCTTCATAAAAAGTGTTTGGGAGAGTTCCCCCTTTTTCAATTTCTTGGAATAGCTTAGTAAGGAAAGATGTTAGATCCTCCGCAAAAGTGTAGTAAAAGAGTGTGAAAGCAATCAGGTCCTGGACTTTTCCTCTTTGGTAGGCCTTTAATTGCTGTATGGATTTTAGTGTCAGTTATTGGGTTGTTTAGGAATTCAACACTGACCTATGTCAATTTAGAGATGTTGTATGTGCTAAGAAATTTGACCTTGTCTTCCATATTATTTGTTTTAGAGGAGTATAGTTTTTCAAAATATGATCTTATAATTTGTTGGATTTACCTGGGGTCAGTGGTGATCACTTTCTTTTCATTAGAGATTTTTTTGATTTGCTTTATTTCTCTTCTTCTTTTAATGACATTGGCTAGGTGTCTATCTTCTTTATTTTTTCAAAGTACCAGCTCTTTATTTCATCAATTCATTTTATTTTTTTTATTCTCAATTTCTTTGATTTCAGCTCAATCTTGATTATTTCCTGTCTTTTCTGGATTTGGGGTTAGATTGTTCTTCCTTTTGAAGGGCTTTGAGATGGAGCATAAGCTTATTTATTTGGAATTTCTCTTCATTTTTAATGTGAGCACTTAGTGCTATAAATGTTCCCCTTAGGATTGCTTCATGCTGTCCCAGAGGTTTCGATATATTGTGTCTTCATTTTTGTTGTCTTCCAAGAATTTTTTGATTTGAACTCTCATGTCTTCTTGGATCCATTCTTCATTTAATAGGGTATTATTCAATCTCCATGTATATGTGTATATGTATGCAGTTATGATTTTTGCTGTTGATTGTTAGGGTCATGGCATTATGGTCTGATAGGACACATGAAATAATATTGACTTTTTTATATTTGCTGAGATTTCCTTTGTGAACCAGAATACAGTTCATTTTGAAGAAGAATCCATATGCTGCTGAGAAGAAAGTGTATTACACTGATTTTGATTGGAATATTCTATTTGTTGTTAAGTCCATTTGAATTATGGAGTTGTTTAGGCTGGACTTTTTTTTGATTTTTTTGTTTTGATGATCTGTCTATTGGTGACAGAGGAAAGTTGAAGACTCCCAGTATAAATGCGTTGAGGTCCACAGGTGTTATTATGTCTTGAAGTAATTTATGCACACAGTTGAAAACACTGTTATTTGGAGAGTATATGTTTACTATAGTCATATCTTCCTGTTGTAGGGTTCCCTTACTACTAAGCAGTGGCAAATTTTATCTCTTCTGATCAATTTATGTTTGAAATCTACTTTGTTGGATATAAGTATTGCAACACTGACTTGCTTTCTTGGGCCATATGTATGGTAGATTTTTTTTTTTTTATTCAACATAGTCATACCTATAGGAGGGAATCATTGCCACTTAAACACGATCACATGGATAATGACAGAGCAAGCCAAGGCTGATGTCAGTTCATGATTTATCTATTTTAGTTCCCTCCAATTTTGTTTTTCCCCTACTAACTAACCCATGTATTAGTTGGACTTCACATGGAAGTTGAAGGCTCTCCACTATGTTGATAATCCCTCTATACCCTCCCTCCAACTGCCTTCATATCCCTCTTATTTCCACTCCCCTTACCTGACCTTCTCCCTTCATCCCCCAGGGTCATAGGCAAGGTTCCCCTGTTCATGTAAAAATTCACCCATATCGATATTGTTATTAGCTTAGCCTACTTTCAGTCTGTTTCTGATTGTATTCTAGCTTCCACATATGAGAAAAAACTTTTGGCCCTTGAGTTACTGAGTTGGGGATATTTCACTTAGCATAATTTTTTCCATCTCCATCCACTTGGCTGCAAATGCTATGATATCATTCCAATAGCAGAGTAGAATCCGTTGTATATATGTACCACAGTTTTTGAAACCACTCATCTAGTGAGGATCATCTAGGTTGGTTCCATACTTTAGCTATTGTAAATTGAGCTGCTATAAACATTGATGAAGCTGTATCTCTGTAGCATGCCAATTCTAGCTCTTTTGGGAAAATATCCAGGAGTGGGATAGCTGGGTGATAAGGTGGTCCCAGCCTTAGTTTTTTGAGGAGTTTACTCACTGCTTTCCAGATTGGCTATATAAGATTGCAGTCCACCAACTGTGCAAAAGTGTTCCTCTAATCCCACAACCGCTCCAGCATTTGTTATTGTTTGTATTCTTCAATTTTGCCCCTCTGACAGTTGTGAACTGTAATCTCAGTGAAGTTTTGATTTGCATTTCTTTGATTACTTGTGATGTAGATCATTTTCTCATATACTTACAGACTCTTTGGATTTCCTCTATTGAACAATTTCTATTTATCTCCCTAGCCCATTTTTTGATTGGTATATTTGTGGTTTTGATGTTCAGTATTTTTAGTTCTTTGTATATTCTGGATTTTAGCCCTTTGTCTGAGGTATAGCAAGCAAAGATTTTCTCCCATTCTGTGGGTTCTCTCTTGACACTCTTGACTAATTCATTAGCTGTGCAGAAGCATTTAAGTTTAATGGCATCCCATTCATTTATTCTTGTCTTTAATTCTTGCACTATGGGAGTCTTGTTAAAGAAGGCAGTTCTGACACCTATGTCATGTAGTGTTGGAACTACTTTTAATCAAGCAATTGTATGGTTACTGATTTAATTTACAGATCCTTGAACTATTTTGATTTGATTCTTATTGCAGAGTGAGAGGTAAGAATCCAATTTCGGTTGTCTGCATATGGCTGTCCAGTTTGTCTAGCACCATTTGTTCAACAGGTTGTCTGTCAACACTTTGCTTTTGCCCCTTTTATCAAATATCAGATGGTTAAAGATTTGAGGGTTTGTCTAGGTATCTTCTATGCTGTTCCATTTGTCTTCATTTGTGTTTTAATACCAATACCACACTGTTTTGGGTACTATAGCCCTATAGTATAATTTCAATTCAGAAATTGCAACACCTCCTGTTTCCTCTTTCTTGCTTAGTAATGTTTTGGCTATTCTAGGTCTTCTGTTATTCCATATGAATTTGGGAATTGCTTTCTCTCTATTGGTGAAGAATGTCATTGGTATCTTAATGGGTACTGCATGAATGGTCATTTTGATTGTATTGACTCTGCCTAACCAAGGGTATGGAATGTTTTTGCATCTATTCAGGTCTTCTGCAATTTCATTTTTTTATTGTTTGAAAGGACTTGTTATAGAGGTCCTTAGTATCCGTTATTAGATTGATGCCCACGTATTTTATTATTTTTGAGGATATTATGAATGAGACAGATGTCCTGATTTCTTCTTCCACAGACTTATTGCTGGATTATAGTAAAGCTAATGATTTATGAGTGTTGATCTTATAACCAGGCACTTTGATGAAATCATTTACAAGCTCTTGGAGTCTTCTGGTCGAGCTTATTGAGTCTTCTAGGAACATGTCATCAACAAATGGAGACATCTTGACTTTCTCTTTTCCTATTTGAATTCCTTTGATTTCTTTCTCTTATCTGATAGCTCTGGCTAGGGTTTCTGGGACTATATTGAACAACAGTGGTGAAAGTGCACATCCTTATCTTGTTCCTGAATTCAGTGGAAATGCTTTCACTATTTCTCCATTAAGGATATTGTTGGGCAATTAGAAACAATGATATTGCAGCCTTCGAAGGTAAATGGATGGCTATGGAAGAGATCATGCTGAGTAAAATCAGCTTAACCCAGAGAACTAAGGGTCGATTGTCTCCACTCATCTGTGAAGGTGGGGACTAGACCCTGGACAGTGAGAAAGTTGGTCTATTAGCATGTGTAAAATCCAGATAAGATGTAATGTTATACAACCTAATACTTTTTTAGAGATATTGTGGGAAGGGGATGGGAGGGATAAGGGAGGGTAATAGGGGGGGCACTCTTGGGGATAATTGCAATATCCAGAATATATACACATTTTATATTATTTTGTTAAAAACTTGTAAGGTTGTTCAAAAATAAAAAAAAGATATTGTTGGCTATGGGTGTGTTATTAATGGATCGTACAAAATTAAAATATCTTCCTTTGGTTCCTATCTTCTCTAGAGTTTTGAGCATAAATGTGTGCTGAATTTTATCAAAGGTCATTTCTGCATCCATTGAGATGATTATATGATTTTTATTTTTAATTCTATTTAAGTGATGAATTACATTTATTGATTTGCATATGTTGCTTTCCTGGAATGAAGCCCACTGGATCATGATGAATTATCTATTTCATGAATTTTTGGATCTGGACAGCTTGAATTTTATTAAGGATTTTTGGGTCTGCATTCATCAGGGAAATTGGTCTGTAATTTTCTTTTCTTGAAGTGTCTTTGTTGGGTTTGGTATCACTTTAACATTTGCTTCATAAAAAGTGTTTGGGAGGGTTCCCACCCTTTAAATTTCATGGAAAAGCTTGTAGAAGATTGGTGTTAATTCTTCTGTAAAGGTCTGATAGAATTCTGCTGTGAATGCATCAGGTCTTGCACTTTTCTTTTTTTTTAGGCCTTTGATTGCTGTTTCAATTTCACTATCTAAGATTGCTTGGTTTAGAATTTCAATGTCCTCTGTGTTAATTTGGGAATGTCACAAGTGGCAAGATATTTGTTCATTTCTTCCAGATTATCAAACTTTGCAAAGAATAATTTTTCAAAATAAGTTCTGATAATCCCCTGAATTTTGGTTGTGTCTGTGGTGATAACTCACTTTTGGTCTCTGATTTTGTTGATTTGCTTCACTTCATTCTTCATTTTTGTGAGGTTGGCAATGAGTCGGTCGATCTTTTTTATTTTTTCAAAGAATCAACTTTCCATTCTTTGTTAAGATGTGTATAATTTGTTTTGTTCTCAATTTCATTGATTTCAGCTCTGATTTGTTTTTTCCTATCTTCTGTTAGGTTTGGGATTGGATTGTTCTTCTTTTGGCAGGGATTTAAGTTGGAGCATAAGTCTATTTATTTTGGTTCTTTCCTGATTTTTAATGAAGGCACTCAATGCCATAAATTTACCTCTTAAGAATGGTTTCACACTATCCCAGGGATTTTAATACATTGTTTCATGACTATCATTCATTTCCCAGAATTTCTTGATTTCTGTTCTCAGTACCTCTTTTATCCATTCTTAGTTGAAGAAAGTATTATTCAATTTCCAAGTATTTGTGTAGCTTCTGTTATTTTTCTTTCTATTAATTGCTAAGATCATACTTAATGGTCTAATAGCATATATCAGACTATATAAATTCTTTTTATATATTTGTTTAGGTTACATTTTTGGATCAGGATGTGGTTTTTTGGGAGAACAAACCATGAGCTGCTGAGAAGAAGATAAACTCATTAAATTTGGGATGTTTTGCATGTTCCTCTGAATAAAGTATATCCTTGAGAATTTTATGTAGCACAGGCTTTGTGTTCATGTACCTTGCTATCTTGATTTTATCATTGAAGTATTTAAATTCTACATCACATTTAAAACTGAGTTGTGCAGGGTATATTTTATTTGGCTGAAAATTATTTTATTTCAATAGTTGAAAAATATTGTTCCATGCTCTCCTGGCCTTTATTGTCTGATCTGAGAAATCCACAGTGATCCTAATTGGTCTGCCTCTGAATATAATTTGGTGTTTTTCCCTTGCTGCTTTTAGATCCCTTTCCTTGATTTCTCTGTTATTCATTTTATAAATGATGTGTCTTGGTGAATTTCTCATTTGGTTAGGTCTGTTTGATGTCCTTTAGGCAGGCATCTTGAATTTGGTTTTCCGGATCAATGATATAGGAAATATTCTCTTTGACAATTTCACTTCAAAGGTTCTTAATGACCCTTATTTGTTGTTCAAAGTTTTCTTCAATCCCACTTACTTTCAAGTTATTTCTTCTCATTTTTTCAAATACTACTTGGAAGTTCTGATCATGAACAGTAAGTTTCTTTACTTGCCTGTCCTCCTTGGACTCAACGTTGTTCAGTCTGTCTTCATTATCTGATGTTTTTTCTTCAAGAGTTGAGGTTCTACTTTCTATTGAGTTTGCTCTGGCATTACTATCTTCCAATGAGCGTTTGATTTGGATGACACTATTCTTCAACTCTAAGAGCTCTGATACATCTCTTTTCAGAATGTCTAGCTCTTTATATATGTGATTTATCATCTCCTGATATTGTTCTCTTATCTCTTCCCTTAGATCTTCTTTTAGTTATTTGATTTAATTACTTATCATATTGTTGCTACATTTTTCTAGGTTTTCATCTAGGACCCTGACCCTGGACATCTTGGATGGAGAACTGTGGGGTTGAGGTGAAGGATTGCTTCCCTTTTTCCTCATTTATAGGGAGTGTGGCTTGAATTCTGACCCTGAATAATCATCTTGGGTCCTTTGTTGATGGTAACAGAGCACTTTATCTCTTTGCTTTGTTGTCCTGGGGTACAATTTGGGTAGGACAGTTCAATGGCTGGTACCCCAGACTGTGAAATATTGTAGACCTTTAGGTTTTCCAATACCTCAAGGGATAGTGACTAGAAGTCAATAAGTGTAACCATTGCATACAACAGACATTGTCTGCCGCGTTCGACCAGCAAAGCGGCAGTAATGACGTACACTCTTGTTGCTTGCGGAGATCTCTCTTTATTCAGGAAATCAAACAGCTTAAATAGTAAAAGTGAACCAATCTGTAGGCTGTTGCTATGAGGAAGAAAACTCTGCTGCCGGCTCCTACTGGTTGTCCCTAGGTGGTCAGATGTTGGAAGCACAAGAACCAGGAACAGCAAGAGGTCAGCTGACTTGGTTTGGCCAGCCGCCAGCTGCCACCCACCATCTTAAAGCTGCCTGCGTGGCATGGGCTCTGGGTGCCGCCCGCCACATCTCCCCCTTTTTGTTTAAGAGGAGACCGTTCCTGTCTTAGGTTGCCAGTATAGAGCTACATTCTTACCCGTCATTGGGAGTTGAAGTATACTTTCTTCAAACCCTGTCTTAGGTTGATATGTGCTCTTCCTGGTCTTACCCGTCTTTGACTACTGGTCTAGCATGCTCAGCCAGATTTCAGGGGAGTGGCCAGCATCGATGGCTAGCAGAGCTTGGTGTAGAATTGCCGTCTGTTTATGCTGGTTACCACATAGCTTACACATCCACCACACACTGATATCAGATATGAGACACAGGGAACCATCAAAAACCAGGAAGCCAAACCAATTTCTTCCCCAAGCAACAACAGATTGGAAATCCTACCTCCAGTGATCATAGAAACAGAGGATATATCCATACAAGCAATAATAAAACAAAAGGCATGAGACAAGTTGTAAGTATATCCTCCAAATGGTCCCAGGTCCAAAATAAAGGAACAGTAGGTAGTCCTAAAGAAGAGTTTGTAGTGAAAAGGGCCGGGTAAGAACTAGAAAAATCAGACAGAGGTAAAGGACGAGGCCAGGCTTTTACAATATCCCAAAGTTGTCTCTGTTCCCTGCTAACAAGGGGGAGAAGTATCCCCAGCGCCAGGAGGAACATCACCATGCCATTGCTCTTCGTCATCTTGGAGGTTGCCTTCCAGTTGTGCAGGCTTGATCAGTCGTTCAGGAACCCAAATTAGTGATGATGCGTCCTGTGGGAAAACACAAACAGATCCTCGGCTCTAGATTAACACTGGATCCGGGCCTTTCCATTGCCCTGATAAAAGATCTTTCCATAGCACTGAAGGCCGTTTGTATTTAGAGGGTTCAGCATGACAGATGGCAGCAGATCGTCCATCCGAGTCAAGATTTAAGAAATTTAGGGTAAATAAGGCAATGAAGAGTTTATCCTTAGGGGATCTGAAGGATGCCCCTATTTCCCCTTTTTGTTTACTTTTTTTCTATGCCGTCACCAGGAGATATTGCAGCCACACTTCTATATGCCACTGCAAGTATTTTAATCTCTCCTGTATAATCAGAATCAATAACTCCAGGGGTAATCATAAGCACCTTCAGCACGGAAGGTGCTGAAACCAATCCCACCGTTCCTTTTGGTAGAGGGCCACTCACAGTGGTAGAGATTGGTTGCACCCCCATATCTGGTGTCAATATTGTTCTGGCAGAGGCACAGAGGTCCAATCTTGCGCTCCCTCTTATTTGTCTGATTGGGGCATCAACGGGAAATGAGTGTGAGGCACTGTCTGAATGGCCCCGTATATTTGTGGGCCCCGAGGCTGAGGGCCCTGTTTCCCGTTTTTTGAAGACAATGGAGACAATGGATTTCCATCCTTATCTCTAGTAGATTTGCATTCATTTGTCCAATGGTTCCCCTTTCTGCAACGGGTGGCACATGCCTGGGGAAGGACCTTGAGGGCAATTCTTTTTAATATGTCCTGATTGCCCACATTTGTAGCAAGCTCCTGTACGAGAAGCCCTCCCAGTCTCTCCTCTCAATCCCTGTGTAATGGCAGCAGCCAAAACTTGTCCTTCTATTACTGTTTCATTAATATCTTTGCATGCTTTTAAGTAGGCTGAAAGTTCTTTATTTCTCCATGGTCTTATGGCTTCTTTACACCATTTGTTAGCCTGTTCATAAGCAAGCTGCTTAACCAGGGGCATGACTTGGTCTACATCCCCAAACACATGGCCAGCTGTTTGCATTAATCTGTCTACAAACAGGGACAGCATTTCTCCACCGCTTTGAGGAATGCTCAGGCGGTGGCCATTTTTAGAGGCGTTCCATTCTATTAACAGCTCCTTAAGAAGCTGGTCCATTCTGATCCGTGGTATTTCTGATCCCATTGTTAATCTTATGCCCTTCCAAGATAGCTATCACAAAAATACACAGAAACCAAATACACAACAATACCATAAACACACAAAGATTTACAACTTGACACAAATTCATCTACTAAAGGATGCCTGATGCTGTCTTGCAGCCACTTGCTTAGTCCCTCAGCGAAGACTCTTCTGTTAGTCCCTCAGCAGATACTCTTCCGTTAGTCCCTCAGGGAGACTCTTCCATTAGCCTCGAGGTCCCTACTCCTGTTCAAACAGGGTCTGCTAGTTAAATTTCAACTTACCATTAATATTTACAATTGTTTTTTGCATTCCCCGTACGGGCCACCATTTGCCGCGGTCGACCAGCGAAGTGGCAATAAGGACATGTACACTCTTGTTGCTAGCGGAGATCTCTCTTTATTCAGGAAGTCAATCAGCTTAAATAGTAAAAGTGAACCAATCTGTAGGCTGTTGCTATGAGGAAGAAAACTCTGCTGCCGGCTCCTACTGGTTGCCCCTAGGTGGTCAGATGTTGCAAGCACAAGAACCAGGAACAGCAAGAGGTCAGCTGACTTGGTTTGGCCAGCCACCAGCTGCCAGCCACCATCTTAAAGCTGCCTGCGTGGCGTGGTCCCCGGGTGCTGCCCGCCACAATTGTCAACTGTAGCTGTTACAGTGTTGATTATCATCTAAAGGAGTAATCGGATTAGCAGTTTTCTTCCTTGATAGCTTTCACACTAAGCTTGATTAGTAAGCAAACACCCGTTTTCAACTATGACATTCACTTCAGTTTACCAGGACCTCTGCAGGTGAGGGGGTAAAAAATGTCTAGACATCAAATGGAATGAGGTAGACAGGTAGTCTGGGATTTGTGAATTAGGATATAGACCTACAAGTTAGAGATGATGTAGGTTATGAAAAGATAGAAATGAGAGTGGAGTAATGACTTTGAGGGAGGATGGGAGAGACCAGACTGTAGTTTAGCAATTGACAGAATAAAGGGAAGAATGAGGTAGTAAAGACTGCACTTTCAGCTTATCCACAACTCCATGTCACTAAACTTCCATCCATGGAGAGTAATGAAATTTGGGAGAAATCTTGCCATTCACCTACCACACAGTAAGGCACCTCTCCCATTGTTAGAGTCCCACATTCACAGGAGATGCTTCACTCAGCTCTGCTATGGGTCACCATGATGATCTCTCCTTTCGCCCTTAAACTGTGGATGTAATTAACTGTTAGGTAGGGCTCTTGTAAGCAGCATTTTGTTGAATTTTTTTTTATCTAATCTGCTAATCTGTGTCTTTTGAATGTTGCATTTAGAGTGTTCATATTCAGTGTTAAAATAGAAATATATATGTAGTTCATACTCATTGTCTATTATTAGTAAGTTCTGTGCTGTTTTGTTTGGGTATTGATAGGATGTATCTTTATTAAATTTCTTCTCTTTGTGTGTTTTGGGTATTAATTGCTTGTTCTTCTATCTGAAGTGTATCTTTGAGGATTGTTTGTAAGGCTAGCTTTTTGTTCACGAATGCTTCCAGTTTTATTTTATCATGAAAAGTTCTTATTCCCCCCCCCTCATGTATGAAGGTGAGTTTTGATGGGTATAGTATTCTTGGCTGCATATTGTGGTTATTCACACATTGAAAGATTTCTTTTCATGACCTTGCTTCCAGTGGTCTGAAAAATCAGGAATAATTCTTATTGGTTTGACTCTGAATGTGATTTGGTGCTTCTCCCTTGCTGCTTTTAATATTCTTTCCTTGATATCACTGTTGTACATTTTGAATATGATGTGTCTCGGTAAATTTCTCATTTGATTAGGCCTATTGGATGTCCTATAAGCTTCTTGGAAGAGCATATCTGACTTTTTTTTTTTTTTAAGAGAAAGAGTGGACAGAAAGAGAGAAGCAATCTTTGTTTAGTTTTTTCATGTGACTTTCATTCCTCAAACATTTCATTGTGTACATCATGCTGGGGTTTGAACTTGCATCCTTGCACATCCCAGGCAAGTGTCATAACCGCTGAGCCACTGCTCCAGCCCCTACTCTATTGTTTATGGGAAAAGTTTTCTTTAGCAATTTCCTTGAGGGTATTCCTCATAGCATTCATTTGTGTTTCAGTTTCTTCTTGTATACCAGTTACTCTTAAATTGTTTCTTCTTATATCATCCCAAACATTTTAAAAATTCTGATCATGTTCTTTTAGTTGTTTTTCCTTTTTATCATCAATTTGCTCAAGCTTGCTCAGCCAGTCCTCATTGTCAGAAGCTCTTTCTTCAATATCAGAGGTTCTATTTTCTACAGAAGTGAGTCTATTATTAAATTCTTCCTTGGTTCCTCTCATATCATTGACTACATGTTTTAGCTCTGTTACTTCCTTTTTGAGTATGTTTATTTCTTTGATGACAGAGTTTCTCAAGTCTTGAGTTTTCTTACTTCTTCCCTTCATTAACTCTTCTTTTATTTCATTCTTCCTTTTTGTTATCAGACCATGGATAATTTGTTCTAGATTTTCCTCTCAGTCCCTGGCTAAGGGACTCCTTGCTAGGGAAGTTGTGGGTTTGAAGTCAACCTCTTCTACTTTGTTTCTTCATCTTTGAAGAACTTCTTCTGGATTTTTGAATTGGGGTTCCCTGTTTGAACTCTAGATTTCATTCTGGGTATTTCTTCCTTACAAGTCAAGGATTGTTTCTGACACCACCACTCTGGTGACCTTTTTCTTCCCAAATGCTGTTTCTGCCAGTAGCCTAAAATTGTTATTCTTTTTGGATCTAGGTTCCAGTATTTTGACTTGGTACCTGGTGGGGTTGGTGGGCAGCCTGCTGTGTTGTTGAAACTAAGCAGTAGGAGTGTCCTGCTGTGTGTTAATATCTCATATGTGTTGGCCAGGCCAGAATGGCCTGACTTATATGCTGTTCTGGGATCTGGGCTCATTGGTGAAGGGATGGGCCCAGAAAATCTGTATCTGGCAGGAATGCATTGTAGCTGGGTGGTATTTGGGTGTTTGGTCCTTGGAGGAGACCAGTGTGCTTGATGTAGCAGGACTGGAGTCCTGGGCTCACATGGTTTTGGAGTGGAGGTCTGCTTAGGCTCCTTAAATTGAAGCAAATTCTTGGCCTGTACTTTCTGTGTGTTGCTCTTTGGGTCTTTGTTGTAAGAATGGGGGGTTTTTTCATGTCCCTTACTTGAGATGAGATGATGTCAGGGAAGTTGAGTACAGAAGTCTGATCCCTAACCTGTGCTCTGCTAATGACCCTTATCATTTTTCGGCTCCCCCCGAACTTGTATGAGCTCATGAATTCAAATAATCAATGCATACAATAAACAGTATTAATTTGGTTATTTTGCATCAACTATAACCCAAACTTAAATTCCACCTCTGAAACAAATGTTAGTGCTTGTCACTACTTTTGGCAACAATAGAATTTAACTATCATCTACGTCAGGCTTCAAAGTATACAATAATTAATGTGCTTGACATTCTTGGAGATAATCATTACACTCCACTAGTAATGGGGGGTCAAATGATATAGACTAATTAGAAGCCAGGGAGAGAGGGAAAAGTAAGAGGAAGTTAGGGAGGAGGTTGTATTTTTAGAGCGTGAACAGAGAAAATAGAGGAAGTGAAGGATTTGCTGCAGTAAAATAGAAAAGAATAGAACAGAAAAGAAAAGGAAAGGAAGTAGAAGAAAAGAAAGACAAATGAGACAAAACAGCAAAAACAAACAATCTGAGAGACAAACAAACAAACAGACAAAAAAAAGCAAGTATTATTATTCATTCATGAAAACTTACCCAGTTGGCCATCAAAGACCCTTCAAAAACTGGAAAGGAAGAAAAAATAAAACATGAAAAAATATATACATATAAAATTAAATTAAATTTTCTTAATGAAAACTTGAAAATCTGCTTTCTGAGGTTTCCTCTTTGTTACACAATAGGAGCAGGTGTTAAGTAACCTAAGTTTTGTTGGTAGGGTATTTCAGTCTAAGCTTACGCGATCTCACGTTTAGGACTGGATGTTCTCCAAATCCTCGGTTTTCAAGGTAGAGATTTCCATGACAGTAATAGATTGAGAAAGTTTCAGACCTCGCTTTGCTGGATGCACTCCTGCTCTCTCCAGGCCTTTTGCACTAGGGCAGAAGTCTCCTTCTGCTCCTCCCCTTCTTGGTTAGTCATATGAGCCTTCTGGATGGGGAGTCTGGGTGTACCAGGTTACCGAAGCTCCCCTGCGTTCCACAGACACAAATCCCCCTGTGCTATTTGAGGGCAGGGCCTGTCCCACGCCTCTTCTTCTTGGTTCAGTCTCTGAACTGTGGCTCACTCTCGGAGCAATTACAGAGTAGCTTGATCTGATCTTCTGACTACTCCTGCCAGTGATGTTGCTCTGCTGAACCCTCTGATTAAAACAGAAACAAAACAAAATAAAACAAAACAGAAAACTCCAGGTTCTTCATTATGTAGGAAGCTGGGAGATACTATTCTCCCCTTGCTTAGAGGGGGTCACTAGGAGGGTCTTTAACCCAAAATTCATAGTTCCTTATCAGCCTTGGATCCTCCCATGGCTGCTGAATCAGTTCCACTCCCACTTGCTTGTTGATTTGTGAGGCTGGGCAGTCCCGGACTGGCTGCATGACAGGCTTTAATGTATAAAATCCCCCTTTTCCACTAAGTATATCCAAATCTCAGGTCTTTCAAAAGTCTCCCTTAGTAAGCACTGAGCTCAGTTTATTTTCCCTCTGTTCATGGGGTCAAGCATAAAGCAACCTTCCTTCAGTCCACCATGCTGCCAGTTTACCATACTTTTCTAACATCTTAAAGTATAATACTTCTCTTCCAGTTGAGAAACTGCTGAACTTTCCAGGTTTTATTAACTTTGTGTTATCAAGAACAATCATTCCTGTCCAAGTCCATTATGATTTCCTTCCAGAACTGAAGCGTATGTTCACGAGAGAACAATTTGTAAAAATTGTAAAAATTGTAAAAATTGTAAAAATTGTAAAAATTGCTTTAATCATAATAACTCCAAATTTCTTTTTGTAGTACTGGGGACTGATCACAGGGCCACATCTATGCTAGAAAAACATTTACCATTAAGCTGCAGCTCCATCTCTATAGGAACCTTTGTACCACTAAATTTAGAATAACCTCATCTATATACACAAGATTTTGTACAGCAATTGAATTAAACTCATGTACCAATTTGGGGACAACTGTCATCTTTACTAAGGTGTACCCATACTGTAACAGACATCAGTATTCCATTTGCTGTAATTTCCAAATTGAAATAAGAAGGAATGAAATACTGATGCCCATTTTTAAATTAAGTTATCATATTTTTATTTTTCTGTCAAGAGTTTTTATGTATTCCAGATGCAGGTTCCTTGTCAAATATATGATTTGCGAATTTATTCTCCTATTCTGTGTGTAATATTTTCACACGCTTGGTGGTATGTTCTTTGATATTTTCAAATTGTGAAATTCACCTTATCTATTTTTTCTCTTGTTACTGCATTTTTGAAGTCATATTTAAGAATCCTTTCAAAATTTGTAGTTATAAATATTTACCTCTACTTTTTCTTTCAAGAGTGTTATAGTTTTAACCCTTTCACTAAAGTCTTTGAACCTCCTTAAGTTACTTTTTGCATATGCTATTAATTAATAGTTCATTAATAGTTCATGGGTCTGTCCTAGTTGTCGTATAATGTTCTTTATTTTTGAAAGGATGGTATTTTAATTTTCAATTTTCAAACTGCTCAAAAATGGTATGTAGATATGTAGTTGACTCTTGTATGTTGCTATTAGACCTTGTAACTGTTCTTGACTCACTTTCAGATCTAGAACATTTCTGTGGATGTATGTTCAGATTATCTATGGAGAAAACTATGCTACCTGAAGATATGAAACTATGATGACTACCTTTCCAACTGCATTGTTGTATTTCCTTTTCTTGCATATTTCCCTTGATAAATTATAGTTCTATACTTAATAGCAGTGATGAAAATATATGTTCTTACCTGGTTTCCAAAAATAGAGAAAGTGATTCATTTTTTCATCATTAAGTATAATGTTAGTTGTGGTTTCACCTTTACCAAAGCTATTCTTAGTTTTCTAAGAATCTTTATTATAAAATATGTTCAATGTTTCTGGATTATTTTATGAACTATTTTATAGTGTTAAATGATTTTTATACTTAAATAGGTTTATATGATGAATTACACTGATTCATTTTCAAATGCTGAACAAACCTGCATCCCTAAAATAAATGCTACTAGATTGTGTTTAAAACTTTTCACAGATTTTTTTTTGGTACCACAGATTTGTGTTTGCTAATATATTGTTAAGACTTTTGCATATATTTTCATGAGAGATTGGGATACTATTTTATTACTTACATTTATTTAATTAGTTTACTTATTGCAATATGTTTATCCTGTTGTGGAATAAAAATAACAATGGATTTATAGAATGATTGGGAAGGGTTTCCTCACCTTCAATCTTTTGGAAATGATTACATTTAATTAGTGATAATTCTTCTTTAAGCATTTACAATATTCCCCAATCAAACCATTATATCATGAAGATTTCATTTTGGGAAGGTTTTAAATTATTTTTTCTCTTAATTATTATTGGACTATTAAAATCATCTATATTTCAGTAAGTTGTAGTAACTCATACTTTCCTAAAAATTGTCCAATTTATTTAAATCCTGAAATTTATTTTTCAAGGGTTTTCTTTTATTATTATTTTTATGTTGAGAGTATCTATAATGACATCCTCTGTTTCTTTTCTGGCATTAGTATTTTTTGTTTGTCTCTTTCTGTCTCTTTAGTCGTCTAGAGTTTTCTCAATTTTACTTATGTTTTCAAAGAGCCAGACTTCATTACAACTACTTTTATCCATTTCTTCTTCTTTTTTTTTTAAATTGAACTAGTACATCAAAATATAAGTTGCACAAATTAATGGGGTATCATATAAAATTTGACACATGTATACATTGCACACTGTTCAAATAAATTAAATTTATTTATGATCTTAAATGTATATCATTTGTTAGAGTGAAAACTTTCAAAATCCTTTCTTCTTGATTTTTAAAAATGGGATTATTATCTCTACTCATAATACCCTGCAATACTAGTACCACAGAGCTTTTTATTCCTAACTATAAATTAGTATCAACTATACCCCATTTCTTCACTCCTGCTCTCCTCAACCTAGGAGGCTATTCTCAACTTCCATGAAATCAGTTTGTTAGATTCCATACATTTATAAGATCATGGGATATTTGTCTAGCTGTGCCTGACTTATTTCAGTCAACATAATAATCTCCAGTTCTACCCATGCTGTTTCTAATGATGGGATTTTATTGTTTTTTTTATGGTTGAAAAGTATGCCATTTTGTATATATATCACATTTTCTTTGTCCATTCATCTGTTGATAGCCATTTCAGTTCTTTCCATCTCTTGGCTGTTGTGAATAATGCTGCCATAAACACAGGAGTACAGAGGTCATGTAAACAAACTGATTAAATCTCGTTTGGTTGTATACCAAGTAGTGAGATTGCTGGATCATATGGCAGTTCTATTTTCAATTTTTGGAGATAATTTCATACTGTTTTTCATTTACATTCCCACTAACAGTGGGAATAGCATCATTGACAATTGTTCCCTTTAGTCTTTTTAATAAAAGCTGTTATTGGAGGGAGGTAACATCTCATTTTGGTTTAATTTGCATTTCCTTAATGATTAGTGATGTTGAGCATTTTTCATATATCTATCAGACATTTGTATGAAAAATATCTATTTAACTCTTGCCCATTTCTAATTTTTTTCTAATGAATTATTGCTGCTCTGCACTGCCTAGAGTTGAAGTATGGGTAGCAAAAGCAATTCTTTCCAGACTGCTATCTTCATTGCATCTTTTCTTACTGTTATACTTTAACTAGGCACTCTGTTCTCTCATTTGGCTCCACTAGCTCTTGTGATGGTAATCTCATGTGTGATTCTGTCTAAATCAGTGTGTTTCTAGATTCTGAAGGTCAGATATTATTTAAATATTGTAATATAACAGCTTTTCTCTGACACTGTTTCTGTAGGAAAAACAGATGTCACTTTGTTACTGCTAGATCCAGATTGTCTAGTGAGACTTCACTCCTACCTAGGAGGTCAGGGATCTTCGTTACTTCTGGGAAGTTTGGAGAACAGGATTCCTGTGAGGCCTGGGCACCACCTTCACTGCCTGGGGAGTTGTCTTACATTTGCTCCCACCTAGCATCCACTTGAACCAGGTTGGTGACCTTGTTACCACTGGACTTGGGTAGATTTCTTCCAGTAGGTAGCAATTTGGCCCATTAGGTATCTATTGACAAGACTCTACTGATGAGGAAGGGGAGATGTACTTTCATGTCATGAGTAATATCAATGGGTAGAATACCTCTGTGAAGAAAGAAGATATCTGTGGTAGCGTCCTTTCTCAGAATACAGAGCAAGGGAGTTCTTAATACAATAAAGCAGTAATAAAGGTGCTGGCTTTCTTCTTAACCATTTCCAATACCCCTCAATAGTAGGGATTAAGTGCTTTGTTACAGTCTAGTGTGGTAGAGGTCTAGGATTGCCTTTCTACTAGAGATTGGTATGAGGCCAATGTTTTTTATGTGTATGTTTTCTTGGAGGAGAATGGCTATTATCAAAGAGTGTCCTGTCTTACCAGAACTGCTGCTTCCTGCTTTGGTTTTTGGCTAAAAGGGTCAATCTGTTTTTGGACTTTCTTTGTTTGCACTAGCTTAGCATCTGTTAATTTTTCCAGTTTGCCAGATTCTCTTGCCTGATGTTTATATGGAAGAAATGGAGCAAGAATATTGTCAGTGTTCTAGTCTTCACAGTCAGAACTCTCTTGCAAGTCTTCTTTCTATACTTTTAGAGTCTTTTAGAGTCTTCTTGTGCTCCTTTTATATACAATGTCTACAATTGTGAGAGGTACTTAATGTAAGGAACAGGGAAATATACATCTTCCTGGAGGCAGAAGTCCAGTTACGGAATTTAAAAATTGATCATGAAAATTTTACTGAAGGAACTGTCCTCTATTCACTGATCATCCATCATTGGATTCTTCTGCTTGCACAGAATGATTAATGTCCTAGGTGATGCTTAAGTATTCTGTATTCATTTTACATTCTTATCTCCCTAATTGCCATTCTCAGATTTTCACTGATTACCATATTGCATGTCCTTGGGTTCTGATGGTTGAGACCTGCTAAATGTCCTCTGGTTTTTCATGTTCCTATTCTACCCATGGGTATCATTAATCGCTACTCACTAACAGCCTGTCCTACCATCAATCTGACCTATCAAGGTGAGTCACCCCACACTGTAGTAATGCCTTTCCCATTGTCATTTTAAATAACTTAGTTAAAAGATGTATCCTATGAGATATTCACATAACATAATCATGTATAAGATCATTGATGTTATATAATAAGTTAATGATTCTTGAGTCTGTCACAGAAACCTTTTAATTTGTTTATCAGTTTCAGCTATCATTTTTTTCACTCTCATAGATGTCATCTTAACTTCATGTCCATAACCTCTCTTTGCCAGGATCTTAAATTTCTTGCCCTTGGCAAAATGCTTCCAAATGAAAAGATTCTGTAAATTCAACCATTTACGTTTTTATCCCTTGATTCAGTCTTTGTATAATTCTGTTCCATGTATATATTTTCCCAGTTCTTGTCTTTACACCAATTCCAAGTTCTGCTATTCCTTTGAGAGTATGGATAGTTAAAAATACCATGAAAATAAAACCAAGAAATGTACTCAAATATATTATCATGTCCTAATACAATAATTTATAAATTTTATTTAAAATTTGAACATATTATTTGTTTCTGGATATCATAGAAACATAGTAGAGAAAAATAATAGGTGCAAAACATTTTATGTAGTATACTGTCTGCTTCAAATTTACCTTCTTTCAAATACAAAAAAAATTAATTTTTTAGTGTTGAAAAGCAAACAGAATAGAATAATTCTGAAATTAAGATAACATGTTGTATGTATTCTGAATATTTTTGTGTAATGTAGGACAAGTTTTATACAGGAAACTGTACAACATTTTCAATATTTCCAAACATTATTAACATCCAATCATACAAGTTACAATGAGTTTTCCCATTCATCTTCTATGATAAAAGATATTTTTCTAATACATATTTCTGGGTTTTACTTATTCTTTCCATAAGATTTCAAAGGACAAACAAGTACAGTTTAAAGCACTTTTATTCAAATGAAGGTAAGATTCACAAAACTCTTATGGTATGATTAGTATGAGTTTCAAAGCCACAGACTATCATTAACTCTTGAGTTTTCTACTGAAGAAATATGCTCTTGCAAGGTAACAGAAAATTTAAAAGGTGTTTGTAAAAATGCAAATTGCCATAAAAATAATCTAAAAGATATGTCAGTTATTACTTCATTTATGAATTTCCATATCATTTATAATGTAACTTCTAAAATTGAGTCACTATGGTACTGAAAAAATCATAAATAAAGATCTCAAATTTTTAATATATATATAAAAGAAATAACATATATATATACATTTTTTTCATTTACTTGAGAAAAAATATGTGTATGAGAAAAAGTATAGGAGAATCTTGAACTTTAAATAATTCATATCTGGTGAATTAAATATGTAGAAATAGTTTTATCTCAGTTCACATAATTCACATGATAAGCTAACATAAAAAGAGAAAAGCAAAATATGAAGAAACCCAAAGGAGGAGTTAGAGAAAGGTGTTCAGAGAGGACATTTAAGAAAGGAAGAGGATAGAGAATTGAAACATGAGGATATGTGTCTGCTCAAATTTTAGTAACCATGACGTTTTTCTGAAATAAGAGCATAGAGATATTATGATGGCATGTTTTGCTCTGCAGCTGATATGCACAATTGGAGTGAATTAGGTATTTCTCCACTCCACAAATTAAAAGAAAATGAGACCAAAAAAAGAAAAAAAAGACTTTGTAGATAAGTCTAAGTAATTTGGATTTATTTTGAATATTAGTTGCTATAATACTTCGGTGACAGAAGAGTTTGGTGAATTTTGAAAAGTAAGAATTTCCTGACCCACCCCAAACTATCTGAATCAGAGTTCTTTTGGAATATGAATGGAACTTTGATCAACCAATTATGGGAATACTGAAACGCCAAGGTTTTTGGAAACATGTGAATGGATTCAGGGTGTAAAGAGTAATTGGAAGAAAAATATCCTCTGTGATTTTTGAAATAAATAGTATTATGAAGTGATTGGGAAGAAATTCATCAGGCAGCACTTTACTGTGGATAAGAGCCCTCTGGTACATAAAGCCATTGCCCTTCATTGTTATTTATTCCTAATTCCCAGAACCTATAAATATGTTATTTTACATGTCAAAAGCAACATGTAAAGGTATAATTTAAAAAGGATTTTCATATTGGGAAACATTTCTGATTATCCAAGTGGGTCTAATGTCCTCATAAAATCTGTAATAGTGGCAGAGGTAGGGCAGATGAAATGGGAGAGTAGATAAGAGTGATACAGTAATAACAGGACTCAATTCACCTATTCAGACTTTGAATCTGTAGGGAAAAAAATCATGAGTTAAACATGTAGACGACATCAAGAATATGGAAAAGTCAAAGGAACAAATTCTCTACTAGAGCCTCCAGAAGGAAAGACAGACCTACCAACTCCTTGATTTCAACCCTGAGGCTCATTTCAGAATTCTTATCCCACAAAGGAAGGTCAAATACTATTGTGTTGTTTTAAGTCATTGCATGTGTGATAATTTGTTAAATAAAGAACAGAAAACTAATATAAGCTTAGACTTGTCTATCAGACTGTTCTGATTTGAATCATGATTTAACTTAATCAACTGTGTGTTTTGGTGACTCTGAATCCCAGGTTTAGAACTATGTGTTTTTGTAGGGCTTTTTAATTAATTAATTAATTTATTTATTTTTACCCATTGTGACCAAAAGACTTGAGATGAACAGTTTTAGAAGAGGAAAAGTTTATTTGGCACTCACAGTCTCAGAAGTGTCAGTCCAGGCACAACCTGCTCTATTACTCTGGACCCAAGGTGAGGCAGAACATCATGGCAGAAGCCAGAAACAGTCAGGATGTGGCCACCAGGAAGCAGAGATAGTTCTGGCTCACCAGAAACAAAAATATAAACCTCAAAGGCATGCCTCAGGTACCTACCTCCTCTAGCCACACCCAACCTTCCTCATTACCATCCAATTAATCCATTCAATCCAATCACACTGATTAGATTAAGGCTTTCATAAACTGACCATTTCCCCTCTAAATTTTCTTGCATTTTCTCACACATAAGATTTGGGGGAACATTTCATACCTAAATGGTATTACTACTTCCTACCTCTTTAGTAAGGATGCTGGCAAAATTCAGAGCACAGTGATGGGCCAATGTATTCTTTTAAAAAATCTGTTTTTATTCTTTCTTATTAGCATAAACATTTGCATGAGCAAATTTCAGGGTATGCTATTAGTCAAGTTATTGCAACATGGAATATAATCCTATTAAACTTTACAAGTTTAAAAAGGGGAATTGCGTGTAATTGTAAATCATTCATTTATAAACTGCAGGAAATAGCAATTAAGGTAAGATAATGGATCACTGCAAAGATATTTACATATCTTCATTTTCCATTACTGGACCAGTTTAACTGAGGAAGTGCTTCATTCATTCACCAGATATTAATGAGAACTTAGTGTGTGAATGTACAGGCATTATTAACTGTCGGTGAATTAAAGAGACAAAATTCTTATCTGCCTGGAGATCATATTTTGGGACTGATACAAACAATGAACTAATAACTATAACACAGGGGAACAATAAGTGTTACAATGAAAATACAGTGGAGAAACAGGCAAGAAAATGATAGGGGTGAAATTTTAGAAATAATGGCCAGAAAAGGTTTCTCTGAGGTGAACTCATGATGATAATTGAAATTGGCCCTAGGAAGATAATTTGCTGTAGGTCCCGGTTGGGTTGAATGAAATTTTTGTGCTGCCTAATCATTATAATAAAACACCAGATCTTCCAACCTTGCAATTTGACCCTTGTTTCCCAATGACTATAGTATTTAAGTAATGACTGAGGTGGTTGAGCTGGAAATTCTTCAGTACACAAACTGGATTTAGCAAATGTATTGTTCCTGATGTTACCATAATAGGTCGCTTCTTCTCGAAAATCATAAAATTGGTCATTCATGCAAGAATATTTACAGTAGATGCCAACACTTAAAGGACACAGAAAAATACAGTATAAGAAGGAAATTTATAGATAAAATCATGTATATTCAAAAGAAAAAAACTCTTATCAACTCAATAAACTAATAATATCCACCCTAAAACATTAGGGGAAAAAAAAACTAAACTAAACCAAAACTAGCATAATGAAGTAAATAATAATGAATGTGACCAAATGGTTCTTGAACAATTGGATATCCACAGGAGGGAATAAATGGAGTTGAACTCCATCCTCACACCATACACAATAACTCTGAATAAATTACATACTTAATGTAAAAGCCAAATACTTAAAATTCTTAGAAGAAAATATGAGTAATTTTGTAGTTAGCAACACACAATAATTACTTAGATATGACATCAAAAGTACAAGTGACTAAAAGAAAAAAATAGGTAAATTAGATTTCTTCAGGTGAAAGGCTTCTGTCTTGCTAATTATACCATCAAGAAAGTGAAAAGCCAGTTCACAAAATGGGATTAAAATTTTTGTGAACCTTTTAACAAATAAGGCATGATTTATAGAAAGAGAACTCTTTCAACTCAATGCTAAAAAGGTAAATATCTCAATTACAAAAACGCAGCACACTTGAGTAGACATTTATTGAAAATAGATATGTAAATTACTGATAAGCACATGGAAAGTTGCTAATCCCCACTAGGTAAAGGCAAAATGCAATCATCACATACTGCTTGATACTCACTAGGAGGTCCACAATAATAATAATTTAAAAATCTGACAATAGGGGCTGGAGGGGTGGCTAAGTGGTTCTAGTTCTAAGTGGTTCTAGTGCAAGGATCCAGCTTCAAACCCCAGCACCGTGTACACAAATAAGTGTTGGAAAATCAAAGGCCAGATTAAAAAATTGTTTCTCTTTTCTTTATCTTTCTCTTACTCTCTTCCTCTCTGTCTCTTAAAAAAATTAAAAATCTAAAAATAACAAGTATCAGTAAGAAATATAGAGCAATCGGAACACTCACACATTGATGATAAAATTGTGTAGCTGCTATAGAAAATTGTTTTGAAACTTTCCTCTAGAAATTGGATATGATATAGATTGTCTTTCCTTTGGATATCAACAGCATTTTCCCTTGACTGTATAGTCTTTGCTTTACCCCAAAGGCATCTCTCTATTGCAATTATCCCCATTTTCCTTGAATATATATTTACATCCTAAATAAACCTTTTCTATCCTTTACCCAAAGAATTGCTATATGCTCCAGCAATTCTACTCCTAGACACATACACTAAAGAATTAAAAATAGGACTTTCACCAAAAAGTCTATACACAAATGTTCATACCAGCATTATTCTCAATAACCAAATAGTGGAAACAGCACAATCTTCATCAACTGATAAGTAAATTAACAAAGATAACATATGCATATAATAGACTATTGTTTCATTATAAAAAGTGAGGCATCTATAAGTGGTACAATGTGGAGAGGTATCAAGAATATTATGGAAAATAAAAAGATGCAAGTCACAAAAAACCACTTATTTATGTTTTTCACTTCCATGATATGGATGAAATAACAAATCTACAGAGGAAGAAAGCAGATTTTGCTCCTCTTAGGGTGAAGGAATTGGGTAGATCTCGGCAAGTGATTCCTTACATGTGTATGGTTTCTTTCTGTAGGACCAAAAGTTTTCAAAATTAGTTTTGTGAGAGTTATGTACCTATGAATATACAATGGCTACTTGTTTATACATCCTAAATGTGTTAATTTTTGATGTGTTAATTATACTTTAATAAAGCTTTTTAAAAAGTAAACTGTATTGAGCACAGCTTTTCTTGTGAAGCCTTTTTAGGTCATCAGTTAGCTGGCCACTCTGTTATAAGCATATGGTGTCTATCTTGCTCTTCTAGCAATTCATTCTGAATGTGAATTATTTATTTACACATCTAGCTTCTTCTTTAGATGGTGAGATTCTCATAAATTATGTTTTTTTTATCTGTTCTTTCTTTTATTTCAAGCTCTCTACCTGGAATGTACAAAAATAAAGTGTTTACTTCCTAAATATTTCATAAAAAAACTAATTCTTTTCCTTTCTCCTTTCTCCATGAATTTCTATTCTGACACATTATCCATGGGGCCAAATGCTCTGTCAGCCTAAGTGGGCCAGTCACAAAGTCAAGTGGCACTCATTTTTTTAGAACAATAAACCTGATATTCTTGAGTGTATATGAAATTGCCATCAAACATGTCAATTGTTTTCAGAAAGATGATATACATGATTATTGAAATGAAAAGAAAAACTGAAGAAATGTAAAAGTAACCAGCTGAAGTGAGGGAATGGTACATTATATGACAGAATTTGAAGACATAGACACAGGAAACATTTGTAAAATAATTCAGCAGAAAACTAATAACACAAAAGAGAATTATATATAATAGATCTTCAATGAAAAATTTGGTTACCAGCAGTGACAATCATATCTCCCAAATCATAGGCTTTTATGGATAGGATTTGATATATTTGTGTAGCTTTTTTCCAACTAATGAAATGATATGAGCAGAATAAATAAAGTTCAATACTGAATGGTTACTGGTTTTCCTACACAGAAGTGTCAATGACCTAAATCTGGGCTAGAATCAACAATATTCCTATTCTCTGTCAGTGTCAGAGAATTTCAAAAACCTTTTAGGGCTTGGAAAATAATCTGCCTCCATTTTCTCTGTCCCTATGATTTACAAAGATTTATATAATGTAAAACCATTTTATGATGAGAGAGTGAATGATACAGTGCATCAATGTAGAATAAGTCTTATGGCAAATTATCCAGAGATAGATGTATTTCCTTAAACAAATTCTTTTCTCCTTACCCAAATTTTTAATCATCAGAAAAAAAATTAAAAACTAGTTGATAACTTTTTTCTTTTAATTTATTCACTTCCCATTCTTTGGAAATTTCCTTCTGATTTAGTAATTTTGGTCATAGTTTTCAAGTTTTATATAAATATAGTTAAATAAATTTACCTTTAGTTCATCTCAAATGTTTACCTTGTTTTTTTCAGACTCCTCCAATAGTGATTACTTTTGACCAGAAAAATTGAACTTTTTTCTTCTTACCTCTATTAGCCCTTCACATGCACATTTATTTACTTACCTTCTGCTACCTGTGGAATAGTGAGTTGTTCTATTTGCATCTTGCATTTCTTTTCTTTTTTTAAAGTCAATTTGGTATTTCACTTCTCTCTTTCTGATGTGTCTAAGTCGAGCCCTCTATGTCAGAGACTACAGGGCCTCAGTTCTCTCCTATTACCTTATATTTGAAGAAGATGATAGTGTTTTCGAAAAGTTTCAATAAGTAGAGAGTATATTTTTAATAAATTCAAATATAAGAATGTTAGTATAATAATTAAGAGGATTGAGATGCCATAAGGTAAGGAAAACATGGAAAAGAAGGTGAAAATGATTGATGAGAAGAGGATATGGAACACAAGGCAGGTGTGTAGTGCAGTGCATAATAGAAAAAGTTAGTAAGTGAAAAAGCAGTGAAAACACCAACACTCCAGGGGTGGAGGAAGTCCCCAAATCAATAAGAACAGAAAGTGAATAAGTACATGAGAAAGCTTGGGAACTGAGATTGCTTCTAAAACTCTCAGGAAAGGCTGATTGTTCCCAAAGCCTTGGGGTATGAAATGCCTTCAGTAGCTGGTGTGGAATAGGCAGCTTCAGGTCTACAGAGTGGTTGCCTGTACTCTGCACTCTGGCCCCTGTGGCCACTACACAGGCACTATTCATAAGTGTCCCCAGTGTTCCCTGACTCTGAGAAATTCAACATGGGAGACTTAGTTAAGAATAAAGTCATTATAATTTTTTCTCCATGAATATGGATAAGCTTTGACAATGCTGTGTGTGTAAAACACACACAGACACAAACTATATAGTGGAACCTAATAGAGACTTTCACATGGTATTGTTGCCACCATGCATAATTTATAGAGAAGAAATGAGAAGAAACCAGGCAGACATTGACTTACTTAAGTTTCTGTTTTAATTTTTTCTGACTTTTAATTTATTCCTAAGGGGAAAAATGTTCCTCTTTTGCTCTATTGATGTTGTTCAGCAGCAAGTTTTAAGTGTCATCCAGGTTTCCTTATTCAATCTAAAATCATATTTTATGTTAATTTTATTTCTTATTGCTTGCTGTATGATTTGTTTTTAATCATTATATTTTAGAGGATTTCATTCAGGACTCAAGTACCATTATCCTTCAGTGATTCTACAACATAATGAAGCATATTTGCAACACAATATTTTTCTTAAATCCATGGATATTACCATCATATGTATTTTCAAAGACTGCTAGAATGTCTTCGTGTAACTGAATTAAACATAGTTTAATTAAGAAAATTAAATTACTCGTTACTAGTAATTACTTTAAGTTTTAGAATGCTTTTGAATTGGAAAAGAATTTGAATATCTGGCTTAAGAGCTCCAGTACGGTATGAAATTAATTTGCATTATACATATCTCACTTCTTTTCAATAAATGCATAGATGGAAGACAGAGTGAGGGAGAAAAGAGATACTGAAAAACTACTTTTAACGTCTATTAATTAAAAACATTTTTTCCACGGTGAGCAATTGAACTAAAACATGATTACTTATCAAAGAAAAATGTTGAATTATATAATAACATTGAATAACAAATCATGAAATATCTACAAGCATTATTTTCCAAAAGGTCATATAATTTCATTGTAATCCAATATAAATTCCAGAACTCTTGTTTCATATCCTAATAAATTCATTCGTAGGTTAGTAATCCACATAGTTAAAGGGAAGGAGGATGACAAGTAATGAAGCCAGAAGTGTAACTTCATTATTTTTTCTATTTCATCTGTTATTTTTACTATTTTGAATTTCTAAAAGAAGAATGATTTTTCATTTTATTTCTTGTCAAATAAACTTTCACGACAAATATTATCCATCACCTATTTTCTAGGAATTGCTAGTTTTCCCTTGAATATTTTTTGTATTTAAATATTTAAAGGTTTCTCTTGACTTAATTATATGAAGGTACTAGTGTTAGATAACGCATAGAAAATTGCTTCATACTTGACACTAATAGCATACAAATGTAAAAAAAAAAAATCTGTGCCTAATTGGCTTAGTATATTATTTTGTGATCTTAATCGGTCACTCAGTCTGCAACAGCCAGTAGATAGTATCTATAAGCTATACAATAACATTAAAAAGTTACTAAAATTGCTGCCTCTAGGAAGCCTCACTGATCTTATCTCAGGAAAACAAAGAATTCCAAAGTTCTTGATAGATATTTTTGCCAAAGAGAGGGCTCAACAATGAGATTAAAAAGTAAAAGCAAATTCCAAATTGAAATAAAAAAAGAAAGAAACTACCATAAAAATACACACATTAACATACAAGCACCCAATCTGTAACCACAGAAGGATGTAGAACAAAGCAAAGGGCATGGCAGTGTTTCCTGAGAGATAATGCTACAGAATCAGAAAGTATAGAAATAGCCTTTTCTATTTTCTCCAGTACAGGTATTAACATCATGGTTAGCACATCAGTTACTCATGGGTACTCTAACCTGAGAAAAAATCACCTTTGATAGATTACTCATATAGTTCTAACTATAATATAAAATGTTCTTAATTTTAGCATATATAAAATGAAGACTTCCATTTTGCAATATACTGGGGGAGAAAACATGGAGCACTCTTCATCTGTCTAGTTTTTAAGACCTTTAAAATTTCTAACATTATTTACAATTATGTTTGATTCAAAGCTTTGGATTTTGAGAGAATCACTATATTAACAATGTTAAACATTAATATATACATACTTTGTATTATCTGAAATAATTTGCTTGTGTAAATGTGATTTAAATCCATTTTGTGTATGCATAGTCTTAAACTATAAAAATGTTAATAAATGCTATTTTTAATAGTATTATATACAATTTGTTCTAATTTTATTACCTTACATATTACCAAAGTAAAATCTTGTTTCAATATTGGACATGGTGAAAATATCTAAATATCTGAAGTTAAAACTAATTGTTAAGGAATGTAACTAGCTTGTATTAATGTGAGTTATAAGAGTTATAAGATGAGCTATCTAGTTAACAAACAAATGAAAAATATCCCAATGAAGCAAAAGCAAAAGCAAAACCAAAATAAAAGTACAATGACAAAGAAATCAGTAAATTCTACCACTGAACAAATGTTAGTTAAACACGTGAATGTTTTCTTGACACCGTTCCAAGCACATAGTAGGAACGAACACCAAATTCCATTAGGGGTAAATTAACTAGAGTCTTTGAGAATTTTTTTTAGGCATATGAACTTAATTTAAATCATAACTTCAATGAAACAATTCAAACGTTTATGTATATGTGAAAGCTCTTAATTCTGTCAGAAGATGGAACGTGTTATAAAAGGAACGTTATTTGCCTGTGATTTACAAAAAGCTACTAATTTGATGAGATTAAGTTAACAGCATGTGTCCATCACTTTCAAAGAAAAAAAAGTGACAAAAAAATCATGAAAACAGTGACAAAACGCTAAGTTGTGTAGGAGATCTATCAAAAAAAAAAAAAAAAAAGATGGATGCAACCAATGTCCGTGGGTTGAGGGAACTAATCATAAAGATTATACAATTTACCCTTTGCTATGATTATTGAGCATGAAACAATATTCTCATTTTAATTTAGAATTCTTTATGACTTTGCCCTCAGAAAGTGACTGTGATTGCAAATACTGTGTTATGTATTCTACTTTAAATTAGTGCCTTGGTGTTCTGATTTTAAAGCATTAGTCCCTGAGGGCTGACTTGATGTATCAGTTCATTATACAGATGACAAAAAAATGTGATTTCTAGACACAAAATCTAAGGTTTAGGTTCTGGTCTTGGGAAGGCAATGCTACACTTAAGAACCCTTAGAAATACTTGAATGGATTCTGAACTCAATGAAAAAGCTCTCTTCACACTGTAACAAGGTTCATTTACTTGTTCATGATAGCCTGGAAAATTTTGCATCAGGAGAATAAAAGAGAATATCTAGCTTGCTCCTTTCTTTTGTTAATAAGTAGAGGTTCAGATTTAAGAACAGTCTTGTATAGTGTGTCAGTAGTAAATAGGTTAAAGGTGCAGGAACTTGTCTTCTGACCTGTTTGCACTTTTCATTTCTTGTTTACTTTAACTGGCAAAACTTACTGCACATCTAAAATTCCAAATTGGGAATTGAACTGGGAAATATTGTCTACAACTTCCACACTCTTATGGAGAAAACATAACAGCAGAGTGGAATGGAGTTTGTGCTATGCCTTATAGCCTAGTAATTTTGTTACATTTTTCTCCAGGTAAGATGTGCAAGGATGTTATTATGGAATTGTTTACAACAGCAGGGAGTTAGGACACATGTAAACCTCATTAACAGGAAAGGAAAGCAACACGTGAAGGATACCTAATATGGACTACACAGCAATCAGTGATAACAATTGCACATATGCAATGTGGATACACCTGAAAAGACAGATTAAAATGTGGAGATAAATGACTACATGAGATACTTAGCCAGAATAACTTCATGTAAATCTAAAACACTGTAAACAAAATGACATTTATATTATAATATGCATAAAGTATTAAGGTACTTGTACACATAGGTACTATTAACATAGAAACTGATGGGACATGCTTCTTACGGTTTCAACCGGAAACCTAAAAAAAAAAAAAGGGGTTCTGAGTTCCTGTCTTCCCTGTGGTAGGATTATACTTAAATTGTGCAAGCCAGCATAATTTACTGTTGTTGAGTTGGCATCCATTCACACCATCAGTTAATTAGATTTAATCTTCCAGGGAAAGAAAGCATCTTTCCTAACATGATACAAATTTTTTTAGTATGAAGACATTTCTTTTGCCCTAAATGCATCTTTCTCAATCTTTGAGTACTAAACTGTTTATTTTCTATTTTAATCACATCCACATACATATTTTAACATATACTGAATTATAGCAGAGCCACTATTAACTACCTTGTATTGTTATGTAGGAAGGCAATGAGGAAGAGAAAAACTGGTTGATTACAAGTATACGCATGGCAAGTAATCGAGAAAATATTCACGGTTATTACAGTACCAGGTGTTGCACTATTTGCTTGTGTTGGTATTTAAAATTTTTCTTTTTTTGTGACTCATTCCATGTTTTCGTTGCTCTCAGCTTTTGCATGTATCATTACTATCTGCCCAGAGGGGAACCCAGGAAGGCCTGAATCAATACTCCCTACCTCTTTTGGGTCCTGAGGAGTATGCACCAATATCGGTCTTGCCTATAAAGCAGGCAGATCATTTTTCTGGGATGTATTTTAGTATTTTCTTGTCAAATTAAAATGAACAGAAAACTGTAGATCCACTAGTTTAGCTATTCTCTAACTAGCTGAAATTTTTTTATGTAACTCTATTCTTTTAGGGGATCAGCTAGTTACTGTACCTTGCACAGTTTTGTAATACAAAAGTCTCTAAAATCGGCAGAATTTTTGTGTTTTGTTTTGTTTTTAAGTCAGTAATCATTAATACCAGAATATGCTTGGTGGGAACAACAGCAAACTGGCATGATCATGATCATGTATAACATTCACCTTTACTATAATGAGAATTTATTCTTATACCCATTCTTCAAAAATTGAATGGTTCAGGAAGAAAATAAATGATCTGCAAAAAAATAAATAAAAAATAAAAAAGATCACTTTTGTTTTCCTGATTATGGAGAACTTCATCAGTGGTAGATTCCTTCTGCTGAATGTTCACATGGAGCATGGAAATCATTCTATTCTACATCTTTCAAAAGGCCAATGTTTATATTATAGTACTTCAAATTCCTGACCAATAAGCCAAACCATTTTCAGATTCTAATGAGTCAGTATAGTTCCATATATCTGATCATTTCTCCTTCCAAACAAAGTTAATAATAATATGCCCTTCTTTTAAGTCTTTTCAATGGGAATAAATAGCTCTCCTGTACTAAGAATATATTTCTTCAACCATCACCTCATGAATGGTACTAAAATAGCACATGGAGGCATCTGAAACCAACTCCCTTTATTTATTTTCAAATATATTAGGCATACAGAATTGACCATCTGCCTATAGTGAAGGTTATAGATGGTTTATCAATACAGTAATAGAGTGTCATTAAATTATCTCTCATTTGAACTTGTCCTAATGCTGTCTTAAATACCTTAATGTGATAGCTACATATTTTTTGCATGTACCAGTTTATGATTTGATGGCCCAAATTATGTAAACAGTATCTCAGGATGCATGGTAACTTTATGCTTGTTGGTGTTAGGGACAATTATAGATAGTAGCAGCCTTGTGTGAGAATGACAGCATAAATTTTTCTAAAACTCTAAGGTGTACACATTAATTTTCATATGGAAAAATCCCAGTAATCACATAGATTATCTTTATTTGTTGTATATATTTTAAGCACCATTGATCTACAGGATAATATGATAATATGACCAAGTAATAGAGGGCTTTTCATGGCAGTGAGTACTTTTATAAATCCATTTTATTTCTCCCTACAGTTTGTAAAGTAAGGAAATGAAAACAGCTCACTCAAGTGTGTTATAGAAGTTGCTTCCAAAAACTGCCAAGAATCACAAGTTACATGTTGAACAACTTTGTGTTTCACTGTCGTCCATATCTCCACAGAACTAGTAGTACAGAGTTATTATTATCTTCACTGAGGTGACATGCCCTTAAACTTGGTGAAATATATTGTCTAATTTCTGGCACTCATAAATATTACCAAGACTTCTCAGATATTTTCTGTTCTTGCTCATCAACTCCATTTAGCACGAAGCCATCAACACAATGGATCAGAATGAGCCTTGTATAATGGAAAGATCATCAAAGTTTATAGGAAAAAGATTTTGTCAGAATTGAGGATTTGACTCAGGTCTACAAACAAACATTTTCAAAATTAGGCAAAACATAGTAGGTATCATTATAAGCACTAATTGGCTCCTCTGAAGACACTATATCTGGACTAAAAGCTGCAATTGACAAAAGTCCCTGAAAATGCACTTTTTTTGATCAGTGTTTCTTAGACACAGACCAAATGGAAATTTGAGAAATGTGAATATGATATCTATCCTTGTATTGTTTAGGTTTATACCTGTGACTCTAATTTTTTCAGATATTTTAGAATGTGATTTTGCTTTGGTTTACTCAGTTGACAGGGAGAAGGACTTCCAGGGGCTTGCACTTTTCTTTTTCCATCCCCATGGTCTTTACTTCATTTACCATAAACTAATGTTGGGATTCTACAACTATAAATTGTAAAATTCAGCTGTTCATGTTGTGCATCTAAGAACTGAAGATAAATGCTAGAATAAGTGATGGGATCTATCAGGTGCACTTTGAGGTGGACTAGGAAAATATCTGCTTTTCACCTCGCTACTAATAGCCCTTAGTCTTACTGGTTCAACAGGGTGGTGTTTCTGATCTCAGGAATATCATCAATTCAAACACAGTGCTAAGAATTCCTGAAAAGTTTTTGATTTTTCCTTTCCCCAGACTAATTTTACTGTGGGAAATGATTTCAGATTCCCTTGAGGAACTCTGAGAGGAATGTTATACTTTGTAATTATGGCATTATTTTAAGGTCATTGCTGATGTGGTCTTTACTGCTTCTTTCAAGATCAGGGTTTGGAATTGGCTCAGGTCTGAGAATTGAAATAAGGATCATAATTCTTTCATTTCAATGTCAGAGACCATTACTGACTTCACTTATAATCAGAAAATACAAACAATTTCAAATTTTCATTTTTGAGGTTCACTCAAAAATTATTTCTGGTACTTAAAGATGTACCAGTCAATGTTCTTTCAGGAAAAGAAAAGACATTCTATTAACAATGAGTGCTAAATATTTTAATAAAGAGGACAAACATGGGGCTGGAGCAGTGGCTCAGAGGTTGCGGTGCTTGCCTGGCATGCACATGTACGAGAGTTCAAACCCTAGCACCACGTACACAGTGAAGTCTCGGAGCAATGAAAGCCATGTGAAAAACTAAATAAAAATTTATTCTTTGTCTCTCTCTTTCACTGTTCCCTCTTTCTAAAAAAAAAAAAAAAGAGAGAGAGAACAAACATTTGTATAATTATTTAAATTATTTAAAATGCTGAAGGAGTGAAGTTCAGGGAAACTATCTGTAAAGATCTTAGCTTATTATTGAAAACCTCAACTTTGAGAAATTTCAGAATCGATATTAGTTACAGTGACAAAACAGGTGATTCATAAAGTTTCAGCCTGAAGAAGCAAATATCTTGAGTCTTTCCAGTCCGTCTGCCTCTTCTGAACAATAATGGCTTCTTCTTGGCTGATTTTCATCTGGGACCATGAAGGGAATAAAGTATGGGAAATCCATCTCCCCACACCTTTGTCACAAAAATGGCTTAAAAATTGGTAGTGATGATGCTATGTTAGTAACAATCCACTCAGCATAAATACAAACTGTTGTCTATAGGAGTTTTTTAGTCTGTTTGAATATATGGAGTGATGACTTCACATTTTTGACATATTTACTTTCTCTTAGAACTGATAAATGTATTTTATAACAACTGAATTTCTCTAGAATGCACATTCTAAGAGAGAACTTTTTTTTTTTACTTTTAGCATCTAGAATAGTGCCCACTATTTGGTAAATTATAAATATATATAATGTTTTATATGAAATTGTGTTTATGTAAAATTTTGACAGAAAAGTGTGCAGAATAAAATTATGTTTGTAACTCTTCTGTTCTTTCATTTCAATATCTAATCTTTGTCAATATATGAAGTTCATTTTCAAGTATTTAAATACCTATTTTCAGACTAGGTTTTCCAAATATTGTAAACATCTCATGAAAAATTATTTTAAATCATTACACTATTCATTTTTAAAATAAATAAAAGTTTGTCTTTGCTATTATCTTTCTTTAATCAGGGTTTCTGGGATTAAAGGTGATAGTTCCAAATGGCTTCCAGCAAAGAATTTTTTTATTGTTCATTTTGTTCTAAGTTATATAAATTTATATATAAATATATTTATATATATTTGTAAATATATATAGTTATAGTTCTCTTGCAGTGTTATTTTATTATTTTTTATAAGTACATGTTTGTAAATACATCATTTTTAAATATAGATATAATTATATATATTATTTTCATAGCTTGGTAGCTATATCACACAACTTTTAATACTGAACCTACAATCATCTAATACACATAAGCATCTTTCAGAAATATTGCAGCTAAGCCATATGTATTTTTTTCTACAGCTTTGTTTTTGGCCTTATTATTCCAGTATGTAAGGATTCATAAATAAGAATTCATCCTTATTATAATATTTATTTCTAAAATAAGTATGGTGCTGACTTATGATAGAAAAGCTTCTCTTTGATTTTCTTTTTTATTTTTGTTTTGTTTTGTTTTTAAGGAAAGGGATAGTGACAGAGAGAGAGAGAGAGAGAAAGAAAGAATCAATTTTATTTATTTTTTCATGTGACCTTCATTTCTCTGATACTTTGTTTTATATATGGTGTTGGGGTTAAAACCCACATCCCTGTGCATGCCAGGCAGGCACTGTAACTACCACTGAGCCACTGCTCTAGCCCCATAGAAGACCTTCTCGGTCCGTTGTAGCATTAACATTTTTTAGGTATCTATGGTCCTGGTTGCAACAGTGAGAGATTGTCTACACCATGCACAACATGTGATAACATAAAGAAATAGTTTGTCCATTTCAAAGAATGATTGTGCAGAATGTAGTTTTCATGACAGGAGAAGCCGCTTAGTAGAAAATGAATTTGAAATGGACAGGAGAAACAAGGAGTTCATGGTAAAACAACCAGTCTTCACCTAATGGAGTTCTGAAGACAAAGGCATAACTTCTTACACATTACATTACATTTTACAGAAATCAAGAATCAGTAATTACTTTGACCAAAATCACAGATTGGGACTTGCGAAGATTTCGTTCTGCAAGTATTACTGTGAAAGAAAACCACAGACCTAAGCAAGGCGTAGTTCTATGGCAAAATATGTACTTTATTATCCTTGTTTTATAAATATTTGTTTTTTAATGAATTTTGGGCTATGATTTTTTTCATCAAAGCATTTATTTTCCATTTCTTTACATGTTTTAATTGAAGCTAAAAACACTTTTAATAGTACAAATTTTCTTTTAGTAAACAGGAAGAGCAAACTTGAATTTCCTCTGAGAATAATGCAACTGATGGTGGACTATTTGGTGGATATACTCATCACATGTTGATACTCACAAGGTTCTTATATGAGTCTTTGGTGTACCATGAAGATAAATAGCCAAGAAAGTTATGAGAAAGAGAATAGCCTGAGTGTTGGGTTAAAAGAAATGTGCAGACTACATGTTGGTGATTTATAGTTTTAATAACACTTGATGATTTGTCAAATTCTTTTAAAGGGCATTTCTCTTATTTCATAGAATATGGCCATAGATTGTAGCCATGAAATTCAATGCTTCAAAAATGCACAAACTTTTATTGATGACAGTTTCCCAGAGAAAGAGGGTTTTATTCCTGTGGCCTGTATATACTCTTATGTCCATAACTCCACACAGTAACCAATCTGTGCTATCACTCTTAGTTATTAGCTAAACTTCTCAAAGATCCTAGAAAAGTTGAGTTAAATAAAGCCTTCCCAGAAGCAGTAAATATGATTTCAATGACATTTTCAGCTTGAGAGAGAAACAAGGCATGGTGCAAATCAGGTCCTCCTATAATTAGCATTCTTACTAAATACTTTATTGTATTTTTATTGTATATTTCATAATGTATCATCTTTGCTTCTATAATAGCAGTTTTATAAAATGAAACCCAATTCTTATGTTTAAATGTTTTGGATGTATTTTTCTTGTTTTGTTATTTTTGTGTTTCACATTATTCTTCTAAGTGTGTGAGCAATATGATAAATATGAAAATATGAAAAAATGTGACATTGAATGAAAATTCTAATAAGGAAAGTTTAATGCTTTGTAATTCTATGTAATGTTTGTTATACTTTTACCTTTTTGCATTTACATATAAGTGTGATCAAAAATGGAAAATGGATATGCTATATGTATAGTCAATAATATATGTAGCTGTTGTGTAACCATTATCCAATATGCTTGGGACAAAAAGTCTTTCGGATTTCAGAGTATTTTCTTAATGCTTTCATTTCTTAGAAATGAGATCCAGGATCACATGTGAAATGCATTAATGTTACATATATACTAAGTTCACATAAACTGAACGTACTTTCGTAGCAATTTTCTTTTTTCTTTTTTTTAGAGAGAGAGAGAGAGACAGTGAGAGAGAGAAAAAGAGAGTCAATTTTATTTATTTTTTCATCTTGTTTTTGTTTTTCCAACATTTAATTGTGTATGTGGTGCTAGGGTTCGAACCAGGGTCCTCATGCAAGCCAGGCAAGCACTGTACTACTGAGCCACATCGCCAGTCCAACGATTTTATATTTTAATACACCTGTGCTTAGACTGAAACCTGTCACAGGAAGACAGGGGTCAAACTCTAATTGTATGGCATGCCTGTGATTACTTTGGATTTCAGATTTTCAAATTAGGAATGTTCAACAGGATTATGGATTTACTAGATTCCACAATTATCTAATAAAGTAAAATTAATGCATTTTCAGTTAATTGGAAATGTATATTTTTAAAAAATGAAACGTAATATTTTCCCGTTCCATAAACAAGGGAATTTTACTGAGAAAGAGGCAGCTTTAAGAATGCAGTGTGCTTTTAAAAGAAGTTTAGGTTTGGTACTTGTTAAGCTTTTTAAAACAGCATAGTTATAAAGTTAAGATGTCAGTAATAATGTTAATATCAAAATCACCTAGTTTAAGCCACCAGAAATTTGAGTTTTTAAAATTATAACAAGTATATTTATCTTTCTGTACATATTTTTCTGTTGTAATCAAGGGATCTTCAACTTGTTTTAAAAACTCTAAATCTGAGGTAATTTTGGATCTCAATAGGAATCCCAACTGCAGTTCAGTGTTCCCAATGTCCTCAGTTAACCTCGGTAATGTCATTATGTCTCAGGGCTCGAGAACATTCATCACGTTTAACAAATTAACAGTCCAACACTGTGAACGGCACTACAGACATTATTCAGATGTCCCTGTTTTCCTAATATTACACATTTTTTTGTGCCAGGATCCAATCCAGGATAGCATGTTGTATTTAGATATAACTTCCCTTTAGATGTCCATTCAAAGAGCTGAACTAAAAATAGTGTGGGTGTTTTGTATCCCAGTGGCCATCACTCGAATCCACTTCATTAAGTTATAGTTATGGCAACAAACTGAACTGTATAATCTCAAAATCAGGGGCCTGTGCATTGTATGCAGTTTCCTACCCATTATATATTTTGCTAAATTTACTTAAACACTCAAAATACATTGATTGGTATTCTACTGAGGTAACATCCACATCTCATCTTAACTTTCTCTCCTTATCGGTACCTCCATTACCTCCATCTTTTCTTTCTTTCTTTTTTTCTTTTTTTCTTCTGGGAATTGAACCCAGAGGTACCAAGCCACATCCCTGGCCTTTTTCATTTTTATTTTTAGACAAGGTCTCACTAAGTTTTACAGTGCATTCCCATCAGCAAATATCCCATACCACTTTGATGTTAAAATTAAAAAAAAAAACCCTCAAATACTTTTCTTAATACTGGTTACTTCCCTGCTACAGAAGCACTTTTGCCTGCATGCACTCTCATAGATCTCTAAGAATGCCTGTTACCTCTCACATCCCATCGTCTCTAACAGTAGCCTTCCTCATCACATATGCTTCCCAAACTTTTGAGATTCGATTTCTACCTTCATCACTCTACTAAAACTACTGACAACAAAGTTAAAACACACATCCAGTTTCCAAAAGATAATAGATTTTTTTCCAGACTAAAACTATCTTATTACAATAAATATGAGAGTATTGTTACACATTACTTATAATTTTCTGAAAAAAGCTCATCTCTTAAACTCTGTTATTACTTGATTGTTTCTTTGATATTTCAAGTTATGTCTCTTTTTCCCCTCCAGAAATCAACAAAGGTGTTCATGGCTATGTCTATATGTTCTTCTTTACTGATTTAATATTTGCCCACATAACTCTATAGGCATATGATTTGTAATCTTAGTAGATGGCTATTTATTTCCTTATCTATAATAAAAATCTTTATTTTGAGTTCTAGATATCTCTGTATAACTCCTGACCCTTAAAATTCTTAAAGTAATCATGACTTTTGCACTACAAAGCTAAGAGGCAGTGTTCTCAAATACATTTCTCATTACAAGTTACATTATTGAATTGTGTCACCATTAAAGCAGTCACACTAGCCTCCTGGGTATCAGACTTTACCTCAGTTTTAATGTTCTGTTAATCTCAGTTTCTCTCTATTTTACTTGAAATTTTCTGGAATTACATACTTCTCTCCATCTGCCTCATAACAACTCTGGTCAATACACCTGCTTCCCTGGCCTTGATTATTGCATAGACTTTAAAATTTTACATCCATCCTAGCTGCTACTTCAGTCATAATTAATTGTCCAGTATGCTATTTTAATTTTTTTACCTATTCTCTATTCTTATCCCCCATTCCCTTAATAAAATTCAGTGAGTTTTCCACTTCATTTGGGATAAAATTAAAATTATTAACATTGTTTATAATACCTTTAATATTGACTGTTTCACCACTTCTCCTTCCGTGTCATATATTACATATTCCAAAACCATTACAGTTTATTTTCTTGGAATTATAGAATGTACCTAGTTAGATCAAAACCCCAATAAAACCCACAAAAATTATGATAACTATTCTTCATATCGTATCACAGTTGTCATGTTTCATCAGATTGTCTGATAATTTTTATTAATACTATCAAGATATACAATAAACACTACGAAAAGTAGGAAACTGAAAACTTTGATTTCTTTTATATATTCGTGCTTGGCAGTAAAAGGATCTTGTTAACATTTGCTATATAAATGTAAAAGAGTGGCTAATTTTCACACATCTTAAAATATATCCATCAGAATTTTTCTTTTGTCTCTTTGCATTTTCACTATAGTTGTATTATGTAGAAAACAATCCTATTAATTTCCATAGATTTGGTATCATTTATATCTATATCTTCACTATCATACAGTGTCATGAGCTCCTTTCTGGGGTCTCTGCCTCATTTTCACTTCCATCCTCAAACCAGCATGCCCAAACAGATTTCTTAACTCTGTTTGTAGTCCTCAAGCCCGCTGCATCTCATACAATTTCTATGTATATCTGACTTTATAAATTGATTGGAAGCTTAAATAAATAACCCAGGAGCCATTCATGAACTTACAATCTCCTCCAATTCCAACATTTAATATGCAATTGTAAGCAATTTATGAAGATCATCCAAAATGATATTCCTATCTCTGTCCTAGTCCAGACTGTATAGTTGCCCAATAAGCAATAGGAAAATATTTACAATAATATTTCAAATTATTTTTATTTCCCCTTCTAATTCATCATCCACATTGACTCCAAAGTGACATTATAAAATCATAATATGATTATTATATAGCATGCATTTTCAAAAAGAAGACTCTAAATTAAAATTCAAACTGAATGGTAAATTACACATTATAACATTTCTCTTATCCCCAAGCACTCTTGTGTACATAATGTTATAACTTCAACATGCGAGTATATTTTCTTGCACTTATTTATTAGACCTCCATTATGTTTTTGTTCCTCACTGCTTATTGTTGTAGGATTCTTCTCTGGGTATAATTTTGTTTCTCAGTTTGTAGAAGAATAATAATCACCCTTCAAAACAAAACTCACATTTAACTTCCTTATCAAATGTTTTCTATGCCTTCAAAATAGTTGTTTTTGCACTAAATAATTTCCTATTCTCACTTTATTGTAGTGTCTGTAAATTGAAATCACAGAAGCATAAATAGTCAAATTTCACATTTTCCTAGAAGATTAAATTTCTTTTAATTAAATAAATAAACCCTTTACTTTTTCAGCTCAAATATATTTTATATATGATATGTAAAATATATATGCATGTAGATGTGAATATCAGTATATGCAAATATAAATTTGATTATAAAATAAATTATAATGTTTGAGTTTAATAAGTTTCAAAAATAACAGCCATATTATGGAAAGTTTTGAAAGGCATTCAACTGAAGCAAATTTATTTATCAACTAATGATTATTTAGTTGAATTATTTTTCAGGGAAAAAGAAAGGAAAATACAGTTCACAAAAAGAAAGCAAAAATAGAAAATTCCTTCTTCTGTAAAAAAAGTTTGTAAAACTGCAAAAAATATTTTGTTTAAAATTGTATATAGATAATCAATTTTATATCTGGTATCTAAAACTTTTAATACCTCTTTTTTAAAGTGCTTGCTGCTTGTATCATTGCTGTTATTAAAATAAAACTGAAATGACTCATTTTTGAAAATGTGCTATTATTTTAATTTAAAGTTTGAAATTTTAATTTTAGGAATTAACAAATTTTCTATTTTTAATTTTTGCTTGAATTAGTCTCTTTCCCATGGACCCTTATAATTCAATTGAATGAAGCATAGAATAAACCAATTTATTATCAGTAATTAACTTACAATTAATCAACTAGGTAAGTTGTAGATTAGCTTGGCATAATGGTCTTTTTTCTTTGTTTTGTAGAGCTGGGGATTGAGCCAAGGATTTTGTTCACGCCAGGCAGGCACTCTGCCATGCAAGGCATCTGATTATGCAATTGTTCCTCACCTATTTTTGTCATTTGCATCACCTTATTGGTCCGCATAGATCTTTTTAAAAAAAAAATTTAAAGGAAAAAGAGGAAAGAAAGAGGAGATAGGGAAACTTCGTGGAGTGAATCAGATTTAACTTTTCTACCTTCATGTATGAACATCCAGTAATGAATCATATCAACATGTCCATTGACACTAAATTTTTTAAAAGTTAGGAAATAACAGATCAGTACAGTAGAGGGAAGAGAATGGGGGTATGGAGGGGAAAATATTGGGGACAGAATTAAAATAAATTATACTGCATACTTTTGTAATTATGTCATTGGCATTCCACTATCATGTATATCTAGAAAAAACAAGCTGTTAGAGGAAAGGAGGGAAAAGGAAAATACTGGGACTTAAGTTTAACTAACTATACTACATGCTTTTATAATTATATAATTGTTCTTTCTATTGTAATGGATAATTGAAAAGAACAGGGAGAGGAGGAAAGAGGGGAAGGGGAAATACTGAGGATTGCATTCAAAAAAGCTATACCTCATGCTTTTATAATTATTTCATGGTATATTCCAATGTTATGCATGTATAAAAAATAAACAATAAGAAATTTTTAAAAACTTTTTTATTGGTACATTATACATAATAGTGGGATTTTTACATATTCATATATGCACACAACATAACAATATAAGTTGGTCATTTTCATTCCCTGGTACCTCCCCTTCTCCTTCAGACACTTGAAACTATTGAACTAGGACAAAATTCAACCCTCTGGAAAGAGTTTTATTTAGGAAGGATCCAAGCAATATAGCAAGACTCTGCCTCAAAGAAACAAAACCAAAACCAAAAACAAACAAACAAACCCCCCCTACACACAAAGCCCTAGGTTCAATCCCCAGTACCAAAAACAAACAAGTAAATGAATGAATGAATAAATAATAAAATAAACCTGCAATTTATAGGATAAAACACTACTTATAAACTGTTTTTCTCTCCTTTTCTTTGGCTATTCTGGAGGTTGAAGCCAGGACCTCACACAAGTGCTCTACCACTGAGTTATCTTGTCAGCCGACGAATTCTTTTTTTTTTTTTTTTCCTTTTAGAAATAAAGAGGGACAGTGAGGGAGAGAGAAAGGTAGAATCGATTTTATTTAGTTTTTCATGTACTTTCGTTGCTCAGACACTTCATTGTGTACACGGTGCTGGGGTTTGAACCCTAGCACTTGTGCGTGCAAGGCAAGCGCCATAACTGCTGAGCCACCCCTCCAGCTCCAGCCGATGAATTCTTAATCATAGGAAAGTGTTATATAAAAATACAGAACCTTTTTGCTATTCATCAAAGGAGAGTGTTGAGTCTTTACAGTCACAGGTAACTCAGACCTGTAAAGTCTGAGTAGCTCTATCACTTGCCTTGTGGGGCTTTGACATTTATTTTGCTCATAAAATATGATTTTTATTTCTACTAACAATTCACATTTATATATGAGTGGCTGACATTAAATCACATGTACCTTACATTTTTCAAACTTTTCCATAATCCTAAGAACTACCAGAACAGATGACAATAGTAATAGACCTCCTTGATTGATTTGTGTATGTTAGGCTTTATTTACATGATACATATGGAAATGTGCTAAGTCTCACGTTATAAAATATTTAATTTACATATCTAGCAATGAAGTTTCCAAATGATCACAAGTGAATTCTGAGAAATATAGTCTAGCCTATAAAATATTTGATAAATCAATAATTGTGAATGTTAACATTTAGAATAAATATAATGTGGATTTCTGTTGAAGATTATTAGATATGGTGGGACTGGGTCCTCATTTGCACAAGGGCTACATGGTAACTGATTATTTAATCACTTCTGACCTTTTATTTTTTTTTTTTTTTGGTCACTTGCCCCATTTTCTTAGCCCTTACAGGGATTTTTAAAATTTTAGCTCTCATTTGTGCATTACACATAATAATAGGATTTGTTGTTACTCAATTATATACACACACATAAAAATAACACTATAATTTGGTCAGTTTCACTCCTCAATACCTCTGCTTTCTCTCCCCTCCTCCTTCAGACATTTGAAACTGTTAAACTAGGCCAGAAATACTCATTTCTTAAATATTACATAACCATTCTTGCAACCACACCACATTGCCACACATAAGAAGTCATGGCCATCTTGCTTGGAATGGTATAGGAACGCCATGCAAAGAACCGCTTAGTCTCCAGAGGACCTTGCATGACTCCATTCCTGATGCAGGTATTCCTTGTTTTTCTTCCATTTCTTTATACATTCTTTCTTTTTCTTTATGCCTTAAAATGGTACTCATTTTTTCCTATTAAAAATAATATATAACAACATTTTCGGTAATTTACATAGACGAGATCTAACATAGTGTTGTGGGCTTCCTAAGCCATAGGAGAACCCATTGGTCTTCCTTCCTATTTTTATACAAATGCCATGCTGTTTTTAATCCTACAGCTCTATAATATAGTTTTAGATCTGGTATTTCAAAACCACTTGTTTCATCTTTCTTGCTTAGTAATATTTTGGCTATTCTGGATTTCTTGTTGTTCCATATGAATTTGAGAATTGCTGTTTCTATATCTACAAAGAATGATATTGGAATCTTGATGGGGATTGCTTTGAATCTGTACAGTGCTTTTGGCAGAATGGCTATTTTAATTTTATTAATTCTGCCTAACCAAGAGCACAGAACTTCTTTCCATCGTCTCAGGTCTTCTGCAATTTCTGTTTTCAGTATTCAATACTGGGACCTATAGAAGAAGACATGTACTCTTTGAAAGTTTCAAAAAAATAATTATTCATTTTTAAAAATAAGATATTTTGTCAGTACTCAAGCTTTCATAGTCATGCAAAGCAGAAATTATAGAAAACAGGAAATTTGGCATACATTTAAAAATCATTATTTAAGAAATTGAAAATATGATGTCTTATAGAAGTTTAAAGTAAATATTCTCTTCTGACTCCAGATTCCCTATCATTATTTGGAAGTATTTAGATATTGAGTCTGTATCAGATTATTTAAGACTCCAGACAAATGAAAAACCGTTTAAATTCAGTGCAACTATAATAAAATCTTTAAAACCTTGAATTTGACTGGCTATTTTCTTAGGAATACCAAAATTTGGAGAAGCTAATAGCTATATATACAAACATATATATTTATGTTATATATAAATATATTTGTACATTTTTTTTCTGTCCTCACTAACCTAAGCTAGAGCCAGTGCAGTACAACCTGCACTCTTAGTGGGACCTTAGCTTTCTTCTGAAGAATAAACATTATTTGTGGCTTGAAGTCACATTCTATTTCTTATCTCTTTTCTCATCTGTATTTACAGAAATGCTTGAAAGATAATCTGAATGGACACTTTTTTAATTTTGAAGAAAATTCTAATATGTAATACAAATATATATGATATACTTGAGAGTAATTTTGAGATTGTCAGGAAGTTGATTCTAGGATTTTCTCTGGCTATTAATAATAAACTGCTGATATATTTGATAATCTTGGAAGCATAATGGATTTTAATATATAAACAACAAACTAAATCTGCTCCTAGTGTGGAAGAACAATATTAGAATAGCTCCTTGGGGAAAATTGAGGAGCACCTAGTATCTCATTGAGGGAGGGTGAAGAGGTCATTCAATTACAGAAAATTCACTACTTCAATTCAGAGCTTTGTCATTCAATTTGTTTCCTGGCAAAATGATTTAAACAGAGTTGAGTTTGAGGAAAAACAATAACAACAACAACAACAAACAAGAAACAATGAATAAACAATTAACTCTCAGTGATACCAGAAGCTGACCATTGGATCTATGTTCCATTATCATTATTTAGGTCCTTTGATTACTCATCTTCCTTTGGCATTTTTTTATGTGTGTTTTATTTTTACTAATATCTCCACAAGATGGAAACATGAAATATATAATGGAAGTAAATATGCAACAAGTAATTTATATCCTTGATGATATTTTTGACAAAACAGTTCATAATAGGGAGTTATCAAAAGACTTTTTAATATCTCCTAGTGCTTATTTACAAGGTATGTATGAAAATTCTTCTATTTTGAAAAAGAAAGAGAGAGAAAGAGGGATAAAGGAAGAGATTTATTCACCCTTTCTATTCCCAACTTTGCAGTCCTTCATTTCTAAGAAATGTGTTTGGGATGTCATTCTTGATTCTATTCCATACGCATATCCATGCCATATCAAGCTTCTTCAAACAATGAATTTGTATTCAAGTCTTAGAGTGACTCACAACTATCTACTCAATAAAATCCAAATCCTTCACTTGTCTTTTAATGTCTTTCATATTCTACTGCCACCCATCATCTCTATTCTCATTTCAGGTAATTCCTTGAAAATACCTCAGATTGTCAGACAAGAGCCTCTTTACCCTCTGACAAACCTAACAAGTCTCATTCACTTTTTCACCTTTATTTGTGTTGATCCAGGACACACCATGCTATGATTGCTTTCCTTTACCTCCCTACTCATCCAAAAGCTACCTATCGATTGAATTCAAATGATAGTCTTTTGGGTTATTAGGATCTAGATTCTGAGACTGAGATCCACATGCCAAAAAGTTTAGAAGATTACTTTCAGAAGTCACCACCATGTGGAAATAAGGTAATGAGTATTGAGCAAATTATTGAAGCAATAATACTGTTTACTTCTGACTCTATGGGAAGAATTGAAACTGGGGTGGTCTTGTAGAGATTTCTGGAAGTAGGCATTAGTGTTGGGTCTTTTTACACATAGAAATCACTGGATGTAGACTGAGAAAAGGACAAACCCATTTCCTTGGAAAGGCAGTCAGATCTCTTACAGAAGGATAATTTGAGAGGAAGCACTCAGTGGTGAGCTGTCAGTGGTCAACACTCTTGGGATCTGGAGTAAAGAATGCTCTAGTCCGGGAGGTTCACCTTGATAGGGTAATGCACCCATTCACCATAGTCTTCTTGCATATTTTCAAAACCACAATGACTCTTGAAAATACTTCACATATTTGATATTTGTTTCAAGTTTATTAAACTTGTCTCAACCACAGTATTTTAAACTGCTGAAGAAACATTTTCCTTAGCACCCAGAGCCATTTTAGCCATAGGTATTCTTTAAAGATGGTATAAATGAATTACAGGTATTTCCCAGATACGCAGCTTTGACATATTATTGATCTAAGAAATATAGTTTTCATAAATGGAACACATTTTTCAGGTATGTAATATTTGAGGCACACCCATGCACTGTAACTTATATGAATGAAATATAATTACATAGAACTATTTAATATAAAATTTCAGTAGGGTTAGAATACTTGTAGAAATTGCAGTTTATTATTTTTATTTTTCTTATTAATTTTTTGTGGTACTCGTATTGAACCAGGAGTACTCTACCTCTAAACTACATTCTTGACCCTTTTCAATTATTTTTTTATTTTGAGACAGGGACTCGCTAAGTGGCAGAAGATAGCCTCAAACTTGCATTCCTCCTATATCAGTTTCATGACTAACTGGAATTACAGGCATGAACTACCACACCCAGCTTTGAAATTGAAATTTAATACATTAAAAAGAAGAAGTTTGTTTATTTGAGTAAAAAATAATTTATTTGAAAATCATAAAGTAGTGACATTTAGTGGGATCAATGATGCTGTACCGCCTACAAATCTTATCTATGAACACTTGTTTTTTGGTGATGAGTTGGCAAAGATCACTTTTGTTATGTATTATATAGATAATGTGAATGCATTTGGTATTAGGATGGCTGGATTTCAAACAGAGACTATGTTATTATGTGAAGATAAATGCATTAAAGACCCTTACTTGGCAGAAGGGTAAAAATCCTTAAAAATTGAAGATACATCCAAAAAATACACAGAAAATTTCTTTAATTCATCAAAATTAAACATTTCATTGTAAATTATTTATGCAAACTTCAAAATTATTGAGCTATTGTATTCCTCACTATAACATGGAATAATAAGTAAACATGACTTTGCTATATATTATTTAAAATAATGCTTTTTATAGTTGTCAAATAAAAATCAGATCAATATTTTCACCTCAATCAGTTTTACATATATTCTATTGATAATTCAAAGCTTGAGTTCAAAAATAAAAAAATCAGATATGTGTAATGGTTTAAGTCATCAAGAATCATTGAAAAGAAAAAAAAAACATGTGTGCTTGTAATATTTCCCTTCTCATTAATGCAAGACTGGAAACATTTTATTTTGCATTTGAAAAGACTATGATTCATCTTAAGGGATTTATCAAAAAATGTTCTATTCTAACCTTTCTAAAACTGTTCTTTTAGGAATATTTATTTTGCAGCCTTGTTTTTCAATGTGAAAAACTGACTCACTTTCAAATATCCTTTCTAAGATTTTGTTAGTTATTAAAGATATTCAGCTATTAGTCATTGATGGCGGTGTCACAAATGTCTACGTTATTTTCAATGAAGACTCAATTATGTATTCTTTCCATTTGATATGAGCAACTCAAAGAAGAAAATCATTTCTATGATGGACAAAAGACATTTCATATTGACTTTTGGGTTTCCCAGAGAATGCCAAGGATAATGAAAAATAAAAAGGATTGAATAAAGAATGTAATGCTTTGTAATCTTGATCTATTTTTAAAGAATCTGTAACTGAAATCCACTTCTGAATGACACCATACAACATCATTTCTAACACTTCAGCAGAAAAACAGCTTTGCTTTTCACAAAAGATTTATCAATTATATATTTCAAAAATGCCAGTTAGATGAGAGCTTAGTTTTCTAAACCATCTTAATTCCTTGCAGATCTATGGGCCATTGATTCTTTCTTTGGACAAATCATGAATGTGTTATGAATTGTTAGGTTTCTGTCATATGAAGAAAAGATTTCAGACAAGATGCATTTGAAAGGGTAACTATTTATTTATTTACTTATTTATTTGCAGCTCAGAAAGTATGCTTACTTTAATCCTGTTCTTGTTTCTTATTACTAACAGTATTAACTTGTTTCAAGTTCTATCATCAGATCAATAATATAAGTAAACAATAAGTTCATGTAAAAAGTGAAAACAAAACCCAAAAATCTGATTCCCCAAAGTAGTGTTGCTTTTTGCAGAGACTAAATGACAATTTACGGTATATTTCAATAGTGCATGATTTTTTCACAAATTTCATTAGCACATCATTGATTGCTCATTTTTCAGCTCTCAAAACAATTTAACATAGTCTCTTTCATGCAGAGGATAACATATTCATATTATTTGATTTTTGATGAAACCAAATGACCCTTTAAATTTGCAATAGAGTTCTTTAATTTTGTATGAGTTTCTTTACTGCTGTTCATTTAATTTTCTGTTTCCATTAACCATCTGCAAGCATTTGACTCTCTGACAATTATTCAGCTGTGCTACATCATGACTGACATATTTTATAAATGATAAAAAAAGGAAAGAAAATGGAGGAGGGTTAGAGATCACAAGAGAAAGGAGGAGAAAGCAATCGAACACAAATGTCATGGTTTGGAATCATGTATTTTCCATTCAGCTGAAACATCTGAGTGGTAATTATTGGTCCAACTGTAAATCTAGCCTAATTGCATTTTGTCTTCATTTCTGATAAGCACTTCACGATGATGATGATTACTCTTGCTAAATGCATTCGTTCCGTGAATGTTTTCCCACACTGATGGCCAGGGGGCCTTGCAGATAAAAAGACTGCAGACAAAATGGCTCAATTCTTCTACAACTAAATCAGTATTGATTTCTTTTTTCAAGTAAGCAAGGGACCCACTGTATGTACCTTTCATTTTTTCTGCTACCACCACATGGGGGGTTGGTCAGTATATATTAGAATGGGTTTTAATTAACTGACATAACCGAGAAGCCAATCCTGGGCAATTAGCACTTATTAACTGTGTCACTTGTCCGACAAATAAAGAGCATTGCATCTTGCCCATTTTCTTAAAGGCCTGAATTGAAAAGAACCCTACCATTTGATTTAATTTTTCTTTGTACCATGGAAACCTTTTGCCATGTTGATTTAAATGTAATTTTTGCCTCTTTATACTTATGCTTTTTTTTTCCCCCTTCCTATTATTGAATACCCAGTGAGCCTTTTCAATGATGGCACTGGGACAAGCTGTTAGCATCTTTTCATAAATCTCTCTATTTCATAGTAGGGCAATTAAACTAAACATTTAGATTTCTGCTACAAATTTAAATGCACAAGTGGAAGCAAATGGCCATGGAACTGAAGGTCATTATGTGACTTAATCATTATAGTTCGGCTTTTAAGCCCCACACAATACTTTGACAAAGAAATTCTAGAAAAATTGTAGTTCTGGAGCCTTTCTGAGAAAAAAATCAGTAATATAGCATCAAGTAAAATCTACACAGACTGAAAACTCACATTTAACTATTCATTTAGCTGATTTAGATGTTATATCTAAGTTCTTGAAATATTTATGAGCAAAAATTAAATCCACCTTTGACAATGAGACACAGGAGCAAGGCTGTCATTGAGCTCTTGGAACACAGTCTGTCTCTGAATGCTGCTTGTTATAACCCAGGGCTAAACACCTGCAGATGGTGGATAATAGTCAAAGAGCTAAGAGCTAATACAGGGAGAAGAAGCACAAAGACTGCAGTTAGACAGCAGCAAGGCTTAACATAAATGAATCTGTTCTTAAACTCTACCATAAACCCAGGAAATTCCAGAAATAAATAAATCCTGCTGGAATAGAGCTTTCATGAAAATCATTCTTAGTGGACACTATTATTTTCTTCCCTGATATCAGTTTCTCTTTCTTCCTCTAATAGGCTCTATTTTTTACTTGATAATTCCTATTTCCCCTAATCTCCAGCTACATGGCCTGAGACTAAGGCTCCCTTCCAGGGACAAGTGTGCAGAATGTAACTCAGGCCTAATTAATTTTGAAGTAACATTTCCTAGCCATTTGATTCATTCAGGGTAAACACATAATCTAAACTGATTTGGTCAAACTAAGATTTTTAGGCTTTTTCAGACCACCCCAAGAAAAGACCTCCACTTCAGTAGTCTTTAACCATCTAGGTATCCACATGGCATGCCATCATGCACAGCTGCAGAATAAAGCCAGAACATGGAAAGAAGTAGAAAGAAGCCAGTGGCATTATTTAGGTTTTTGCTTACATGAGTCAATAAATTGCCTTGTTACTTAAGTCAGTTTGCATTGATTTTTCTGTCCCCAAAATAGTTAAATATAGAGGCTAAACTCATTTAAGCAAGATTATAGAACAGCATGAAATGCAAGACATAGCTTAAGAAAAAGCTCAAATTTCAGTTTAGAGAATGAACACCTTGTCATATTCTACTGTCCCCTCAGCAGTTATTCACTGAGCATAAACCTTTCTAACCCAATGAAAATTCTAACAAGATTATGATATTTACTTTGCATTATGTACTATAAAGCATCTTCAAATCACTTTCAGTTTCAAGTATTACCTTGATTTAGATAGAAATATTGTCCTCTCCATGAAAGAATAAAAATAATATGTTTACTTTCACGTTCAATCTTTTTAGCAGCTTTAGAATGGAAGCCATAAGATTATTTTCTCCATGTTGCTTCCTGTATTTATTAAATGTGTCTTCAGAATGAGGTGTTGAGAGGCAATGTGATGTAGGATGCTCTTTGAGAAAGTTGAGTGTCCTTAATTGCAGCTGAAAAGATAAACATATATATGATGGAGAGGCATTTGAACTGAGGAAGGGAATCAGCTTCAGCATCAGAAAATGGTTAGTCTTCCACCATTGCTGACAGGACCTCAAGGTAGAAGGCTAAACTTTACATTTTGAATTTGAAGTTTGAGTGCATCTTTTTAGGTTATTGTGAGAACTGCAAGACCAATGGGTGCAATAGTTTTTGCATAGTGTGTGAACGGTATAATTTGTTTTAGTTATGTTAACAGACATCAGCAACATGTCAGGAATAGGAAACAGTACTCCTCACTCACAAATCAGAGTAAATAAAGTACAGCATAAGGATAATAATTACTTTATTTGAAGTGTTAATTTCCCAAGATGAGAAAAATATAAAAAAATATAAAATCCATGCTATAGATTTATTCTCAAAATTATCTATCCTTACTAAGAAATGTGTTGGATCTGCAGTTAACCATTTCTGAGAAAGGAAAACACTGTCTTGTTGAGCTAAGAGATATTAGATGGCTATGAGCAGGTAACAATTGAAGCATAGCTAGGAGCACAACCAACAGGTGCTTTGCAAATAAAATAAATAGCTATCTGGTTAATACAGTCAGGAAACAGTGGCTGAATAAACTTCACAAGCAAATGTGTTGAATATCAGAAATAACAACATATTTTGCTCTTGTTAAAAGTTACTGGGACTTGAGCAGTGGCTCAGCAGTTACAGCGCTTACCTGGCATTCGTGAGGACCTGGGTTTGAACCCTAGCACCATGTACGCAATGAAGTGTTAGAGCAACAAAAGCCACATGAAAAACCTAAATAAAATTAATTCTCTCTTTCTCTCGCTCTCTCACTGTCCATCTCTTTCTTTTTTTTAAAAAAATTACTATATCTCTTCTACAAAGCACAGCATTTTAAAATTCATCTTTATAATTATTTATTTCCTAAATAGTTATTGTTATGAATGGTTGCATATTTTCCAGTTTTTTAGGTATTACATTAATGTATTTGGTAACTTATGAGTTAAAAACATTTATTATTTTTCAACTCTGAATTAAAATTTTAAGGTTCCCCAATTAATATGTTTCAGTGAGTAAAATATCAGTAGGGTAAGCTTATTTAAGATTAAAAAGCAGGAACTGATTTATTCAAATTATGCATGTGTCTAAATGAAAAGAACATTTTTTCCCTCACAGATGGGAATATACAGGGCATTTGTGTATGAAATATATTCTTGAAAAGATAATTTTGTTATTTTTTGAAAAAATGATATCAGTGGTTTGAATTAAAAAAAAGTGGAATGAAAGGATTAGTGTAATAAAAAATAACAGGAAAAGCCAAGGTTGTTTTCATAGATGGAATTCAGAGAACATTCTAAGAATTAGTCTATATGAGTTATCTCAGGGTAAATATCAAATTATCTAAAAACAAAATACCGCATAATGCCACATGTGTATCATTTTCTAGTTTCTGTGAATAAGGAGTCTGCATGACTTCATTGCGTCCTGTCCTTAGGTCTCAAAAGGATACAGTCATGTGCTTGCCATGCTGCAGGCTTCCTGGTACTCAGGGTCTTCTTTCAACCTCAAATGGCAGTCAGCAGAGTTCAGTTTATTATCCTATAACATTGAGTACCCATTTTCTTATTAATTTTACCTGGGTACCAATTTCAGCTCCTAGGGGCCCACTTAGGTTCTTGCCATTCACATCCTCCTATCAGAGACCCTTTCACAAAGCAGCTTCCCTCTTTGAGACTGACAGGAGAATGTATCTCAACCCAATGAGGGCCCCAGTCTTTCTTTTAATGGACCAACCTGTTTTAGTCAAGCTGTCCCTAGAGAATCACTAGTTCAACTGAGTCAGACAAGTGATTTGAGACCTTAATCACACCTGCAAAACTTATTGTGTTGTATAAGAGAATGGTCATTATTTCTTTTTAAATCAGTTAAAATAAAAGTTATAAATCAGATTCCAGATTATTACAACTTACTTCTTCCTCCTTTATGGAAAAAAATTTTAGCGTGCTATGGCACATTAGTATACACATCACCTTCTTGTGAAAGATCTTATGCATGAAAGCCAACTGAGGGATGCTGGAGGTGCTACTACTCTGTCATACAGATGAAACCAAGCCTAATGTTGATACTGTCTACAGTAGGTTCACTTACATAATCCTGAATATTTCTACACTATTCACAGTAAATTTTAAATTGGGTATTCTACTCTGTGCCAACCACCAGTTTTTAAAAAATAATCGTTGTTGTATGCTGTAAATGTTCTTTCAATCTTTCCAGAATGGGATTTCCACAAAAGTCTTAAAAAGGTATATAATATGGTTACTGATATGCTCCACAGGTTCAGCAAAATCTATGAAGATCCTAATTGATTTCAATAACTATGTTATGGATAAACTACTTGTAATTTCCTCAGACTAAAAGACATATTATTCTCTAACCAATGCTTGAAGAAATAAATTCTGTTTTCCCCAAATGATAGCCAAAATATTATTTTTCCAACATTAGGCTAATGATTTCCTTATGCAATAGCAATTTTTACTTTATGAAAATACCGAATATTTCACATTAGTGCAATGATTATTACATAATTTGGATAACACTTTTTTAGCCTATCCATCATCACAAAATTTTTGAAAGAAAACTTTATCATATCCAAATTCAAAATACTGTGATAGGGATTAAGTACACATACTTTAGAGATAGTGTGTGTTTTGAATGTAATTTTGAGCAACTACCCAAATATAATCTGTAAATTGTCATTGAGATTGTGCACTTAAAACATTTAATGCAGTTCTTGTTTTAGGGTTAAGTGTCAATAAATATTTGTTGTTACTATTATGTCACCATAATACATTTATTAAATCAAAATGGTAATGTTTACAAGAAGTAAGTATGTACAAAATATTGCCTGGATTTATTTGACTTTTATGATTAAACATTTTAAAAATTTATATAAAATTATTTTGTAAAAATGATTAGGACCTGGAGAAAAGTTAAATGCTTAATGTATAATAAAAGTAAGGCTGTGAGTGTTCATCAGAATTACAAGTAGTTAGGTTTGAGATTCCATATTCATTGAAATTGGTATAAGCTCAGATGTGCTAAAAAATGTAACTTTTTATAGAACTTAATTTTTTTCAAGAGGTGAAACTAGTGTTCATATTTCCTATCAAAAGCAATGCTATAAAAATTTTTAAAAATTAAACTCAGTAATCAGAGATTCTGAAATCCAAGATGCTTTGATTGATACATAATGTTGAAAAAGGTAAAGTTCCCATGGAACTAAGGGAAGTTTATCTTTATGTTTAACTTAAGTAGAACATGGAAGACATCTAGCACATTTTTGATGAATGAAAATACCAAAGGTGTTTGTGTTCTTAATAAGAAAGATGTGTTTGGATATTCATTTTGTACTGTGTATTTGAGATTTTAATGTTGAAGATTAATGAATAGGGTTTGTTATAATATGTTCAATATCATTGTTTTGAATACATAACATGTATACATAGTGTATAAGCACTTAATGTTCATATGTTTATCTACAAATTAGTGATTTGATTTTCAAAATTTCCCTCTATATAAATAAATGCCTTTCTTCATAAAATAGTCTGATTTTGACAGGAAGAGGAAAGTAATCATTTTCTAACTTAAAGCATTTACTTGAAGAATCATCACTAGACCCTGGCCTTTTTGTCTAATGTTTTTCTAGAGTAGAAATATGCAACTATAAAATTATGGTTGCATCTTACTGTATCACCTTACCCTTTCATATTCATAAATTATTCTCAATATAGTTATCCATGTAACTACTGTAAATGTATACTTATAATTCTACCATGAACCTTGTTACAATTGATTAAAACACATTTTATCCTTTGAATTTCCTATATTTTGCATTGTGGTTCTCATTTTATATGTTAAAATATTAATTTGATTCTGATATGAGAATAAAATCTTCAGAACCACAGAATGTTTAATATGTGTGGAAATAGCTCTGACAGTCATCATGAATATTGTAAATTTTAAATATTCAGAGATTTTCAGTCAAACAATTGGCTATGAATAAATGACATGTTAATTTCTCCAATTTTTTGTTCAATATTTATCTGTTATAAATGTGGCCTCATGCAAGAGTTATGTCTGTAAAGTTGATGTTGGATCATACTATTCCCATATTTAATATGCTTTAATAGGACCAGAGGTTCTAGAGAGGTGGGGTGGCTATACTTCTCTTTTATTCTATCTTTAGAATGACACAAAATCACAAAATACTGAATATTAATGTATAAAAGAAGCATGAGAACAATGCGAAAAGTAGAAAGAAAAGTTCAGACAGGCTTGGGCTCTTGGAACTTAGTGAAAAATGAGTTTCCTTTTCTCATATATACCTGAAAGAATACTAGAAAAGCTGGCAAGCTAGAAATATCAGTGGATTTAGAGGAAAAACAAACAAACAATCAAAAGATCCCCACAAGGTTTGCTCTTACACAACAAAACAAGAAAGGGACATTTGTGAAGACCAGAAAAAAATTTTGATAGTTATTGCTCTACACCAAAGAAAATACCACAGAAAAGAAACACTGTCCAAACTTCACTTCTGCTAGTGGCCTAGCTGTCCCCACACTGTGAATGGTCCTAGAGCCCCAGGGTGTCTCTGCAGCTGTGGTTTCAAATGTAGCATATGTGGACTTTGGATTTTCTTCATTATCATCAGTAATGAGGTATAATCCACCCATTGAGATCAGTGACTTCCCTGGTGCCTGAATCCCCACCTCATTGGGAACTGAGGAAACACTCTTCCCCATGCTGAGACGACCTAATGGAGAATTGATACTTGCAGCAACAACCAATTCTAAAGATGCACCCACCAGAGAACACAAACAAGAGTTGCCTTTTTGGCCAGTGGAGGCATTAATGAGTAACCTTAGTTCCACATCTGTCTCAAGAAACCAGGAGAATCTCCCTAATAGGTGTCAACAGAAATCCTGGGTGAAGCTGGCTCCTGAACAGCAACTACTTGAGGTGACCTGGAATTTGGCAAAGAATTTTTTTGTTATTAATTATGGACTTACAATTTGGAGGGAATCATTATTAAACAATCAAGAACAAATATATAATGACAGAGTAAGCCAAGGCTGATGACATTCCATGGTTTCCCCCTTGTGTTCCCCATGGTTCCATGTGTCCTTTTATTAAATCTGTGTGTTAAATAGACTTCTCATGGAAGTTGAAGGTTTCCCTCTGAGTTGATTCCCCCATACTCCCTCCCTTCAGTCTCCTTTATATCCTTCCTATTCCCTCCTCCCCTCCCTGACCCCTCCCTATATCTCCCAACATCCTAAGCAAGGTTCCCTCTGTTCATGTAAAAATTCATATATGTTGAGGTTATTATCAGCTTAGCCATCTATCATACTGTTTCTAATTGTATTCTAGCTTCCACAAATGAGAGAAAACATTCAGTGTTATATTTGCTTCATAAAAAGTGTTTGGGAGTGCTCCAACCCTTTCAATTTAATGGAAAAGCTTACAGAGGATCAATGTTAATTCTTCTGTAAAAATTTTGTAGACTTGTGCCTTGAATCCATCCAGTCCTGGGCTTTTCTTTTTTGGAAGACCTTTGATTGCTGCTTCAATTTCACTACCTAAGATAGGTTGGTTTAGATTTTCAATGTCCTCCAGGTTTAATATGGGGATGTTGTATGTGGCCAAGTATCTGTCCATATCTTCCAGATTATCAAACTTGGCAGAGTATAAATTTTCAAAATTTTCAAAAGTATAAACTTTCAAAATAAGTTCTGATAATCTCTGGATTTTGGTTAAGTCTTTTGTGATATCTCCATTTTCATGTTTGATTTTATTGATTTGCTTCACTTCATTCTTCCTTTGGGTGAGGATGGCAAGGGGTCTGTCGATCCTGTTTAGTTTTTCGAAGAACCAGCTCTATGTTTTGTTGATAATTTGTATTTTGTTGTTGTTGTTGTTGTTGTTCTCAATTTCAATGATTTCAGGTCTTGTTTTTGTTATTTCCTGTCTTCTATTAGCTTTGGGATTGGATTGTTCCTCTTTTTGCTGGAGCTTGAGTTGGAGCACAAGACTATTTATTTGGGCTCTTTCCTGATTTTTGATGTACTCACTCAGTGCTATAAATTTACCTCTTAGGAATGTTTTCATACCATCCCAGAGATTTCAATTTGTTGTTTCTTTATTCTCATTTATTTCCAAGAATTTCATGATTTCTGATCTCATTACCTCTTTTTTTTCCATTCTTCATTTAAGAGGGTATTATTCAATTTCCAAGTATTTGAGTAATTTCTTTTGTTTTTCTTGTTGATTGCTAAGATCATAGCATTGTGGTCTGACAGGACATGTGGGATTATATCAACTTTTTTGTGTTTGTTAAGGTTAGCTCTGTGGAGTAGGATGTGGTCTATTTTAGAGAAGGATCTGTGAGCTGCTGAGAAGAAGGTAAATTCAGACAATTTAAGGTGGAATATTCTGTAGATGTCTATTAAGCCCAATTGCTTAATAAAGTTGTTCATATTGGAGATGTCTTCATGGATTTTTTTTTGTTTTGATAATCTGTCTAATGTTGATAATGGTGTATTGAAGTCCCCCAGTATTATTGTGCTGAGATCAATGAGTGGTTTAATGTCCTTGAGAATTTTTTCCATATATTTGGGGATGTTGTAATTGCAGGCATAAATGTTAAATATTGTTATGTCTTATTTAAGAATTGTCCCTTTTAGTATGATGTAGTGTCCATCTTTGTCTTTTCTGACTAGTTTTAGATTGAAATTCATTTTATCAGATATTTGGATCGTTATGCCAGGTTGCTTTTTTTGACCACAGGCTTGATAGACATTTCGCCAATCTTTACCTTCAGTCTGTGTCTATTTTTGAGTGTGAGGCGTGTCTCCTGTAGACAACATATTGTTGGATTTTATTTATTGATTCAGTAAACCGATATGTGTCTTTTCATTGAGGAATTGATACCATTGACATTCAGAGTTAGAATAGATATGGGAAACTGAGTCTCAAACTTAGTATTGTTGTGTTTTGCACCTTCTTGGGTATATTTTGGTGTGTAATGTGGTTATTGACACTAACTTATTTAAGGGTTTAGAGTATTATTAACATGTTCTTCTGAATAAGAATATTCTGTAGCTCAGGTTTTGTGTTCATGTATCTTGCAAGCTTGAGTTTATCATTGAAGTATTTAGTTTCCCTGTCACATTTAAAGCTGAGTTTTGCAGGGTATATTATTATTGGTTGAAAATTTTTTTCTTTCAAGGTTTGAAAAATATTGTTCCAAGCTCTCTGGCCTTCATTGTCTGATCTGAAAAATCTGTAGTGACCCTAATTGGTTTGCCTCTGAACATGATTTGGTGGTTTTTCCTAGCTACTTTTAGAATTCTCTCTTTAATTTCTGTTATTCATTTTATTTATGATATGTCTTGATGAATTTCTCATTTGGTTAGGTCTGTTTGGTGTCTATAAGTATCTTGGATTTGGTATTCTGGGTCAATTCTGATATGAAGAAAATTCTCCTTGACAATTTCACTTAGATGGTTCTTAATGCCCCTTGTTTGCTCTTCAGAGTTTTCATCAAGCCCAATTATTCTAAAGTTATATCTCCTCATCTCCTCAAATATTATTTGAAATTTCTGGTCATGTACAATAAGTTTCTTTTCTTATTTTTCCTCCTTGAACTCAGCATTGGTCAACCTGTCTTCATTATCTGATGTATGTTCTTCGAGAGCTGAGGTTCCATTTTCTGTTGAGTTTACTCTGGTATTAGTATCTTCTAATGAAGATTTGAAATGGTTGACAGTATTTTTCCATTTTGATAGCTCTGCTATATCGTTTTTCAGGTTGTCTAACTATAAATATGGTCTTTCATCTCATGGAATTGCTCCCTTATTTCCTTATATAAGTTGTTTCTAATCCTTTAATCACTTGAAACTACTCTCTGATCTCTTTCCTTAATTCTTCTTTCAACTCTTTAATTGAGTTACTAATCATAATTTTGATACATTTTTCTAGGTTTCCATCTAGGACCCCGACCATGGAGTCCTTTGATTGGGAGCTGTTAGGCTGATGAAGGGAGTTATTTCCCCTTTCCTCATTTTCAGATACAGGGGGTGTGGCTTGAAGACTGACAATGACTTTTACTCTTGTAGAGGTATCGGAGCTTCTTATGTCTTTGCTTCATTGGGATGGAGTGCTATTTGAGAAGCAAAGATCAATAGCTACCAGTCCAATCAGTGAAGAATTGTGAGCCTGTAGGTGAATTTACCAGACAGTTTGAACTAGAAGAGTCATAATGATGATTAGCACCTATAAGAGCCATTTTTTCCCATGGGAGCTCTCCCAATATATTAAGATAGCAAGCAAATACCCGTTTTCAAGAATGACCTTTTCTTCGGTTAGCAGAGCTTCTGTAGGTGGGAAGTAGTAATGTCTAGAAAGCCAAGAAAGTGAGTTAGGGAGATAGTGTGGGACTTGAGACTTAGAATAAAGAGCTACAAGATATTAGTGTGGTGTTGGCTATGCAATTAAGAATAAAGAAAAGATAAAAATGTGATGCAAGTGGGGTAAACACTTTGGGTGAGGGTGAGAAAGAACAGCATATAGTTTAGAAATTGCCAGAGCACAGGGAAGAAGAGGTTAGTATGGAGCATCGTTCTCTTCAACCCAAGGAAACTGAGGGCTAATTTGCTATCATGAAAAGTTTCCCCACTCAGACTCCAGTGCTATGAAGAAAGCAGTCGAGTTTGAGAATCCACAGTAACAGTAGAAACCAACCACCTATACATACAAATGAATAAAAAAATTTGTATATACATCCAAGAACACCAATTTCAGTAATAATAATACAGATAAAAAGCATAAAAATAAAAAAGAAACATTAAAAATTAAAAAAAAAAACTTAAATACTAAACAACAACAACAACCACAAAAAAAATAATAGGGGAGTTGGGAAGATTCTGAGTTTTTGCCCCCTAGGTCAGTGTGTATTGTGGGGGAGTGCGTTCATATCTGACATATAGCTGGAGACTCTTCCCAGTTGAACTTGGCCATGAGTTTTCCTAGAGGGTCTCACCAAATTTTTCTGCTTTAGAGGGGTAGAAGACATTTCCCTTTCCCGCTTCCTGTGAGAATAGAGTTCAGTGTCACCTGAGATGCACTCCTGTGCAGATTATTTTCTGCCTGAGCAAACTCCTGATCCTCTTAAGCTGCTGACCCAGGAGCTGTTGGGAGTGTTGTGGATCCCAGTGTGGATGTGTGGGACACTGACTGTTCTAAGGAGGGTGGCCAGCCTGAAGTTAGCTTCCTCGGGATCGCTGTTGCCCCACTCTTGGAGGTTTCATGATTTTCAGTGGCCCTAAGAGATGCTGTGTGGGGCTGTGACAGTCCTAGCAATGGAAGACAGGCATGAAATAGACACCAGCTAACTAAACCAGGGTTTATGTAGGTCTCAATTGCAACCATAGGTGGCATGGAAGCCTAGTCTCACCTGAAGTGCTCAGGACCTTTGGAGTCTTGGCTATTCACAGAAATTGGAGGCTGAAAGTGAGCTCAGGCTGCCCCTTTTGTTTGAAGCTTCCAGACGCTGATGCTAGACTTTGCCTTGTTTGAGAATTTCAGGGAGATTTTGGAGTAACTGCAGCCAGTGGCCACCTTGGGTAAATATGCCCTATTGAGCCAACTTCTGATCACAGTCTCCTGCTGTTCAGGAGTGTAAGTGAGAGGGCAGGAAGCCACCGTTTGCATGTCCCACAAGCAGGGGAGAGGGTTCCCAGTCCCACACAGACCCTTTGCAGATGGCTAGGACACAGAGCAACCAGGACACAGAGCAATTAGAGCCACTTCTCTGCTTGTTCACTCAGAGGTCCCTAATCTGTGTGAATTCAATGGGTCTGCTTTCCCTTTTGATGAAGGAGTGTCCAGCCCCACCCTCAGGGATGTCTCAAGATGGTGGTGCAGGACGGTTAATTCTCACATTAGAACAGAGGTAGGGTCGATATTTCGAGAAAAATTAAACCTTCCCCAGGGCAGGAGATTCAGCTGCCACAGACTTTGAGCGCAGGAGTCTGTTTTGGCATTCATAGCTGTGTCCAAGTTAAATTACTTATGCCCTGCTTCTTCCCCCATTGGGATAAATCCTCACCCCTCATCTGTGAAACTGGCAGTGGTGGAGCGGGCATAACTAACATCCTGTTGAAGCTTGTTATTGTAAAGCTTTTTTCCTTTGTTGTTAATGAATTAAGGGGGACAATCTCCCCGCACATAGACTGAATCAGATCCTACTGTTAGATATCACGTCCAATTCCTGCAATGTGAACTTTCGCTCAGGAGTGCCAGGGCATCGCTGCTGTTGGCATGGGTGGCATGTCATCCTTCTCCTGGCAAAGACTGTTAATGTACAAGATAAAAAGCATAATTCATGAAAAAATATTACTTCATAGGATTTCATTAAAATTAAAAAATGCTATTTTGGTAAAGACATCATTAAAAGAATCAAAAGAGATGCCAAAAGCTGGGAAAAACAATTTGTAAACACAAATTTGTTAAAGGGCTTGTATCCAAAATTTAAAAAAAAAATTAAAAAATCACAAAATTTAAAAATAACTTTGAAAAACAGAAAGCAAACTAATTTTAATTATTTATTTTTAATTTTTAAAAAAATTTTGTTAAAGAGTTGAGTTATTACACAATAAAATCATAAATGCATACAAATCATCATATATTAGTCATATGTTCTTAAACCAGAATTACCCCAACATCGCCCATCCCCTAGTCTCTTGACTCTTCTACATTTCACCCCTACAAGTGATATAAATGCTTAGGTTGTGAATTTTCCTGAATTAAATCATTGCACAAGTATTATTGGATTCTCAGGGCAGTAAAGAGTATTTTGTATGGTTGATTGTGCCCTAGATCTCACCCTATTCTCACTCCCTCTCCCTTTCCCCACCAGTCCCCTCCTGACACATATCTTTGGTTGTCCTAGATTGTGTGTTGCCATGCCCCTGCACATTACAGCAAAATCTATGTATGTAGCAGCTCAATTTACAATAGCTAAATTATGGAATCAACCCAGTTGCCTCCCCCACCTGCACTGGATGAATGGAACCAAAAGCTGTGATGCTGTGATCTATATATACACACACACACACACACACACACACACACACATCGTACATACATGCAGTGGAATTATACTCAGCAATTAGAAACACTGTTAGTGAGGCCTTTGATGGTAAATGGATGGCTATGGAAGAAATCATGCTGAGCAAAGTTTGCCAAACCCAAAGAGTCAAGGTTTCAATGTTTTCACTTTCATATTTGCAAAGTCTGGAGTAACCTAATTTTAAAAGGAGCAAAATGTTTTATTAGATATCTCACTAGATCATGTAGACAAAAAAAATCATATGAAATAATGTTCATAGGAAAATAAAAATTTAAAGCTAAGACACTGTTACATACTCAATAGAGTGACCAAAAGAAATAAAATTAAAAAAGCACTGACACTATTGATTGCTAGCAAGCTTCAGAACAACAGGAATTCTTCTCCATTGCTCATGGGAAGGCAAAGTTGTATAGACACTGTGAAAGATTGTTTAACCATTTCTTACAAAGCTAAATAGTCTTATCAAATGGCCCAACAATCACAGCCCCTACAGTACTCAGTCAAATGATTTGAAAATATATGTGCTAACAAATTATGGAGCAGAAATATTATAGCAGCTTTATTATTACAAAAAATAGGAGACAATTAAGATTTTCTATATAGGTGAATGTATAAACAAATCTGAGTAAATCCCTATAATGGAAAACTACTTATCAGTAAAAAGTATGAGTTACAAAGCCACAAAAAGCCAAAGGTGAATCTTAAATGCATATTGTTAAGTGAAAGAAAGAAAACAGTCCAAAAGCTGAATAGTACATTATTCAATTTATAAGAATTTTGGGAAAAAGTGAAACTATAGAGACAGTGAACAGAAGAATGAATCCTAAGGATACAGAAGGGAAGCATAGTTGAACAGGAAAAGAGCAGAGAAATTTTTATAGTGGTGAAATTATTATCTTTGATAATTTAATGACAGATTGCACTATGCAATTATTAAAACCCATGGAATTTTATAGCTCAAAAGTTACCATACACAAGTAAGAAGATTCCATTTAGGAGGTAAAAATATATGAAACACCATCACAAAGGGTATCAGGGAAAAGGTCACCTTGTAACTCTGAAAGTGAATGGAGTCCTTAAAACTAAAAGCAAAAGGAATTTTACACAGTACTATACCACAGTTGATAATGTTCCTCCTGAATATGGTATGGCTTCTCTACACTCTAATTTTTTACAACCACTGTATCTGTATATAGGAAATAATCATCTTCGGTACATGGGCAGAGAATATTGGATGTCCAGTTCCTCACAGTTGGAATGAGAGATTATAGATAAGGGTAGGAAGTTTAAATTGTTCATGTATAAATTAATTACAATTGAAACACAATTTGTACAGTATATAAATTCAAATTTTGTCTTAACATAGACTTAAAGGTTACATAGAAAAAGGTTATGTAGAATATTTATGTTTAGCATAATATAGATAATTATATAGAAATATTTATAATATGTACATATATCTTGGTTTTGATACATCATTTTTTTTTCTCATGTCTGAGAGACTGTGGAAACAATAACACACTTTATAGAAAAGCATAACCAGATCTTTGTTTCTAAAACTATTTTCTAATCTAAGGAGCTGGGGATATCTAAAGAAATGGCTAACCTGGGGACTGAGATGGAACGTACACAGTATGAATTGGGAATAACTGATAGTGCCTACAAGCAAGCAAGCAAGCAAATAAGCAACCAAATAACAAACATGCAGTCCCAATGGGGATGTGTCAAATAACCCAGAACTCAGCTGAAAGACTTCACAAATACCAATGCTAAAGCAATTTGGGTAATAAAATAAAGTAATATAGTACTATAATCCCAAAATAAAAACATAGATATCTATGGTTCCATACTGATGTAAATACATGATTGAATGAATATGTAAATATGGGAGAATACATGAGTCTCAAATGAGGAATTCCAAATAATTTGTGTAGATATCTCCCTCCAAGAAGGTATCAAGTAAGTCTCTGCACTGTAAGTGATCTTCACACAAGGACTTCTGTCATAAAAATAAAATATGGAAAGAAGCAAAACAAGAAAAGCTTGATGGTGGGAAATCCTGGCAAAGGCTACCTCAGTCATTGAGCTAGGTTAATAATAGTGGTGATATGTATGTCAAGAGCTCATACCTTGGATGTAAAATGATGAGACAGCCACTTTACTTCCAGGTTCTTTCTCACAAATATCTGCAATGATATGTAGCCTAAGAAAAATACATGACCAATTTCATTTAAGGAGAATTCTGCAAAATATTTAACTGGAAACCTTTAAAATTACCAAAGTCTTTGTAGTGAAGTCCAGAGAACTTCACTACAAAAAAGGAACTATGGGCCTTAAGTAGTAAATGTAATATGGTATCTTTGATAGGAATCTGGGGCGGGGAAGACATTAGACCAAAGGCAAGGAAATCACCTGCACAACAGCCAAGAGAAAGAAATAATTGAAGTGTCTACCAACTGATGAATTGTTGAAGAAAATGTGGTTCATACATACAATGGAATATTATTCAGCTATAAAAAGAGACTAAAATTTTATCATTTGTGACAATATAGACGGAACTGGAGTCCTTATGTTAGTGCAAAATAAACCACATACAGAAAGACAAATAATGTATGATCTCACTTCTATGTGGAATCTAAAAATATTGCTCCCTTAGAAGGTGGGAAGAGAATGGTTGTTATAGGAGTAGAAAGACTAATCAACAGTAAGTTATAGTTCAGTAGGAACAAAAAGTTCTGGCTTGCTATTGCACAGTACAATGACTAAAGATAATAATGTACTGTATATTTCAAAAAACTAAAATAAAATACATTGAATGTTTTCATGATAAATAAATGTAAAACAAAAAATAGATATACTTGCTCTGATTTAAATATTTTGTGATGTAAACATGTATTGAAACATGTGAAAGCTCATTAATATGTATAATTTTTATGTTTTTATGTATCAGTTAAAATAAAATTTAGATTAAAATTGTAAGGAAATCTGAATAAATTTTAAGTTTATGTGTCAATCTATCAATATTCATTAATTAATTGTGACAGATATATCTTAATGTAAGATACTATCAAATAAGAAACTGGATATGAAATATGAGGCTTCATTACTATATTAATTTATTTTATAAATTAAAGTCTTTTATAGTAATATTTTATTAAAAATAAAATGAAAACACTTGCAAAGGATCCTGACTTCATAAGAACAAGATGCTAAAAATATGTACTTATGGGAGCGGAAATTTTGTATTGCTCACTTTAATTGGATGGAATCTATGTGAGGAAATGTTCAAGTGTTTTGCAAAAAATAGTGATAGATATGAGACACAGGTGCTTTTATAGTTTTAGGGAAGAAAATTGGAGATATTCAACCTGTGGAATTTTAGAGAGAGGGGGAAGACTTCTTGTGATAATTTCAGGAATGTAGAAGTGATTCTTGTCTGACTGGCTGATAGCTGGGGATTCATAATGGGTTATATTATGTAAGAGGTAAGCTCACTGAATTTATGATCACTTATGAGTTTTAATTGATTTTGAAAACATTAGCAAGCTTGCAGATAACTATGTATGTGGTGAGGGATCTGGAAACATTTTATATAGAAATCATTCAGAGTGGTAGACTTAAGCATGTAGCCTATGTGAGAAATCAAATAACTGGGCAAACTCAAATCAAAGGCAGAAAGTGAGATCTATCTACATTGAGGTTATTTTTAAAAGTTGGCTTAGATTTTCTCTGGATCCAATGTTCTCCTTCCTTCCATTAAATAAAAAATCAGGGACAAGGACTATCAATGAAGAAAACTGATTCTAACATTATCATTATAAAGTAAATGTGAATATTCATGAACAATGACTTGATGACCCCCATATGTAAATGCTATAAAATTTATAATCATAATTAATTTTAAAAGCTTTCAAGAAAACAATTACCCCTTTTAAAATATTTTAAATAAGACATTTCTATTTAACGTGAAATAAAAAAATTCAAGTATTTAAATGCAACCATTCAAAATCACATTATTTTACCTAGGTAATATAATGATGTTTCAAAGTTGAATTTTATATTTTGATATATGTTTGAGTCATTTCAATGAGAATGCCAATTTTAAACATGTTTGAATGTATATCTTTATGCAAATTGAACTCATGCATAATATTTTTATGCATACATGCAAAATAATATGAAATGATATGGAATAATAGAGACTTTAAGCTCAGGTTAGCATTGCTATAAACAATGACAGCTCCAAATCTATGCACTAGGAAAAGTATGCTAGTCAATGAACATTTTGACTAGACTTTTTAGTATAGGAAAAACTAACATTAACTATACATTTGAAATACTAGAATACTCATGTTTTTCTTGGGTATGTTCAAACTATAATATACTGTGGACCACACTGTGCATTACAATAATCGATGATTCAGTTTGTCTACTTATCTCCTGCTGATATACACAGGCTGATTCAATCCATCACACAATACTTTTGCATTTCCATCACAAGAGTCATTATCTCTACAGCAACAAACTGTGATCCTTTCATGTTACAGAAGTACATTCATTCAATGTTGAAGAAATCAAACCTTCCTTTGAACTAGCATGAATATCTCCTGCCTCCAAACTGCACTTTTTCCTTTTTATTTTGATAACTTCCCAAATTACTTTTTTTTTCTCCCATAAATGAGATAACAATGTATTTGAAGGCATGGGAAAAAATACGGATATGATTACCATTGATTATCTTCCTCTTCTTTGCTTCCTTACTCTGCTAACTGACTGTGCCTGGATGAGCTGAGCCATTTGTTAGCAATGCAGTGAAATTACTGTACTTAAATTTGCAGTTACAATGATCTTATGAGACACTGCTTTCTTGATCTTTCTGTCCTCAATTAGGAGATGACATGGCTAACAAATGTATTCTTCTTTTTAGTATAAAAGTAACTGAATTACACTTTCAACTTATGAAAAGAAAGTGAAACTAAGGGTAAATATGAAAGTGAATTTAATTTAGGGTGATGGTGATTTGGAACAGAGAATAATGACACACTTTTATTCATGTAAGACTTCATGGCTAAAAACTTTCATTTTAAAAAATCTTCTCTGTGCTAGTTGACTCATTTTACTTAGATGATAGGTTTATGCATTTTTTTCATTTTGAAAAAAAGACACGAGGTTTAAAAACTTCAACCCAGCCCCAGTAATTCTACTGGAAGACAGGAGAATATTAGAGACTGTTGGGGGGCTGTATTGTCCCCCCCGGGAGCCGATCAGGAGGAGGGTGAGTGCCGACGGCTGGAACCCGGGTCCCCCCTCATCCGGGGACCCCTTCCCTCCCAGCCAGGGAAACGAGGCAACCACACGCAGCTGATGGCAGCTCAGAATCCGTTTATTACTAAGGCACACGGGTTTTTATATATGGAGGAGGGGAGACAGCCAAGGAATCAATAATCCTTCTAAGGGAGTTGCCAGGGGTTATGCAGATTTTGAGTACAGACAATTAGGTAGGGAACAGCCTGTGGTTAGCACATTCCAACACATCCTAACTCTTTGCATAAGAATTAGGAAGCCTAGCAAAGCACAACCTAGCAGCCCTTCCTGAAGGAACTTGTGGAAATAATAACAAGATCGCTCTAGGGCAGCTGTTGAAACGGAGTGAAGGGCAGACCCAACAAGAGACAATCCTCAATAATCACAGTTCCGATTCAGATGAAAAATTTTGAATACCAAGTGATAGTAGAAAATGGCATCGATTTCAATAATTTTAGGAACTAATCTTACATTGTCTGAGTGAAGCCTTTGGCTGTTACTTATTGAATGCAATGTTTACCTATGATTTTACACAGGAAAGGTTATAATTTCATAGCAAGATATGAATCCACCAATTATAAAAGGAGTTATTAATTTTCAAATAATACATCCCAAGGATAGATCACCAAACTAGAAAGTAATTTTCTGTACTTTCAATTGAGTGAAACATTTCATTTTATTACAAATAACAAAAAAATCATTTCAAAGCTGTAAAAAATAGACTCAAGATTCTTAGTGTAATCTGAACATATTCAAATAGATTAGCTGAGCTGCTTTTTTGAGAGGAAAATGAGGGAGAAGTCAAACTCTACCATGAGTTATCAAAATTTCTCTTTTCATGACTTTCTGACACCAATTGGCTATCATAAATGCAAAATAGTTATTATAACATAAGTTTGTAAACACCCTCCTGATTGATCAGAACAATTTTACAAGATCCTTAAAATTGGAAAGAAACAGCACGTCTAATCTGGAAGCAAAAGAAAAATTTCAGCCAGCAAGACAGACCGAACTAGCATTAAGCATGTCCTCTCAGAGAAACAGTTTGTTAGGAAGTTTATTGGCATAAGACATGGGAAGACTTCAGACCCACCTTGGATGCTGGATGGAAAGTAGAACAGGAACAGGAATGTGCCAGAGGGCAATTCTCTACAAATTTGTTAATTGTAGAAACCAAAAGAAACATAAGTGACAATCAGAGATTTCTGGGCTCCAGTTAGATCTACTCAATCAGTACCTTGAAATGAAAGAACTTCTACAAATCTGTCCTGTTAAACAAACAACAAACCTCATGGAAAATTCTAGAGATCTACAAAGTGAAGGGCACTATGCTATAAATATTAAATTATGACTTATTTATTCATTGGCCCATTCTCTAAATAATTCTTGGTAACTTATCATGTGGATTTAAAGTAAATCTCATGGTATAATTGATGGTGGTGTTTGGATAGAAAAGCTCAGTTCTATCAACTTACTTTTTAAAATTGACATTTTGGCGGCTATAGCGGTGGCTCAGCAATTAAGATGCTTGCCTGGAATGCTTAATCACAGTACCACATACACAATGATGTGATGGAGCAATGAAAGCCAACTGAAAAACTAAATAAAATTGATTTTCTCTCTTTCTCACTGTCCCTCTTTCTCTTTAAAAAATAAAATAAAATAAAATAAAATTGACATTCTGTTTTTAGAACCAATATTTTAAAAACAAATTGAATATTTAAATTTAACCAGCACATCTTACTAATATTTTTGTTTTAATTTTAATAAATTTAACACAATTTTTTTTACCTTTTTTATTTATTTTTTTTATTAGAAGAATATAGAAATACAGTTGAGGGAGAAACAGTATCAAAACATTATTAATCAATGGATATAAACTTTGTTATTGAGGGGAAAACCAGATCATAGATAACCACCTTGGATTTTACCTTTTGCAGTTTCCCCCAGAAGAACTCATGCATTAACTGGATAGTTCGTGGAGGAATGACATCGGCTTCTGGGATGGTTCCCCCATCTTCCCAATTTCCAGTCTCCTATAAGTTCTTCATATACCCTCCCCCCTCCCCACACCCCTCCCTGTACCTCAGAGAATCCTATAGAGCCATCCCCCTAATGTTCTGAAAGTCATTCAATTTGCAGTTTTGGGAGGTTAGCCGTCAGCCCTACTGCTACCCCAAACTTCTTAGCATCAACAGATGAGAGAAACCATTCGGCCCTTGGGTCTCTGAGCTTGGGAGACTTCACTAAGCATAATTCTATCCATCTCCATCCATTTGATTTCACAAGACATCATATCATGCTCCCTAATGGCCGAGTAGTATTCCATAGTATATATGTACCAAAGCTTTTGTGTCCACTCATCAAGTGAGGGGCATCTGGGTTGGTTCCATAATCTAGCTATAGTAAATTGAGCTGCTATAAACATTGATGAAGCCATATCGCTATAATATGCTGATTCTAAGTCTTTTGGGAAAATTCCCAGTAGAGGGAGAGCTGGGTCATAAGGTGGTTCCATCCTTAATTTTTTGAGGATTCTCCACACTGCTTTCCATAGTGGCTGAACCAGTTTGCAGTCCCACCAGCAGTGTAGTAGTGTTCCTCTTTTCCCACAGCCCCTCCAGCATCTGTCGTTGTTTGTATTCTTCATTTTTGCCACTCTAACAGGAGTGATGTGGTATCTCGTGGAAGTTTTGATTTGCATTTCCCTGATAGCTAATGACGTAGAGCATTTTCTCATATATTTATGGGCTTTCTGGATTTCCGCGGGAGAGAAGTTCCTTTTGAGATCTTTAGCCCATTTATCGATTGGGTTATTTGCGAGTTTGGGTTTTAGTTTCTTAAGTTCCCTATATATTCTGGATATTAGCCCTCCGTCTGAGGTGTAGCAGGCAAAGATTTTCTCCCATTCTGTAGGTTCTCTGTTGATGCTCTCAACTAGATCTTTAGCTGTGCAGAAGCTTTTTAGTTTAATTGCATCCCATTCATTTAATTTTGATTTTACAGCATGTGCCATAGGAGTTCGGTTGAGGAAGAAGCGGCCGACTCCTATAAGGTGCAGTGTTGACCTGACTTCTTTTTCTAGCAAATTTAAAGTTGTAGGCTTAATATCCAGGTCTTTGATCCATTTTGATTTAATTTTTGTGCAGGGTGAAAGATAAGGATCCAGCTTCAGTTGTCTACATATGGCTGTCCAATTTGTCCAACACCATTTGTTGAACAGGCTATCTTTCTTCAACACTATACTTTTGCCCCCTTTATCAAAGATCAAATAGTTGAGGGTATGAGGGTTTGTCTTAGGATCTTCTATTCGGTTCCACTGATCTTCGGTTCTGTTTTGATACCAATACCATGCTGTTTTTGCTACTACAGCTCTGTAATATAATTTCAGGTCAGGGATTGAGATACCCCCTATTTCTTCCTTTCTATAGAGTAG
>PVKS010005873.1:0-82166 GCA_004027875.1 Aplodontia rufa
GTAATATTTTGTCCCCCTTTGTCAAAAATCAGATGTTTAAAGATTTGAGGATTTGTTTTGGGGTTTTCTATTCTATTCCATTGGTCTTCTTCCCTGTCTTGATACCAGTACCATGCTGTCTTTGTTACTATGGCCCTATAGTATAGTTTTAGATCTGGAATGGCAAAACCGCCTGTTTCATCTTTCTTGCTTAGTAGTGTGAGACCCTGTTTTAATAAAGAAAAACAGAATAGGCTGCAGATGTGGCTCAGAGCCCCTGGGTTTGGTCTCTGATATCCCAAAACAAACAAACAAACAAACAAACAAAAAACATGCAATGTGGATCCGAAGGAGAAGAAATCAAGAAAGGTATAAATAAATGTACATGGAGGCCTGGAAATCAGGGCATCCTGCCAAAATGGTCTTCAGTATTTTAGATCTTTAAACAGTCCACTGTGTATTACCAAGGTCTTTCCTGAGTCCCTGCCGAGCAGGGTCTTAACAAGGTCTGTACCCCAACCAGGGACAGATATCCATGTTGTCCTGCTGGTCAACAGGTGTTTTCCAAGGTACCAGGGTACAAAGATGAGCACATCCTTAAAGAAGTTATCACATCCATCATGCAAAATTCACAGTCTAATGTGAGTGACAGAAGTGTGCATGCATGTGTGTACACACACACACACACACACATACACACACACATTTTTAGGAGATTAGTTTCTGAATGAAAGTTGTAAACATGATGTTAGAGAATGAATAATGAAATAGGAGAGAAGAAAGACTAGAACCAGGGATAACAGGACCTTGGTCCTAGCTCTGCTACTTAAGAAGGAAACAAAGAGAAGTGATTAAACTCAATACCCTTTGGAGTAAGGTAGACCTGGATTTAAGTCCTTACTCTACTGCTTCTAAATCCAGCCTCTCACTAGCACCAATTTTCTAATTTACAAAAAGGGAGAAAACAAATTTGTCTTTTTTTCTGGTGTAAAAGTGTTAGCGTGCTCACATAAAGTATATATACATAGTACACTCACCTAAGATCTAGCAGTCTCCAGGTCTCAGAGGTGTGTGGGGAGGGATGGCAGTCTAATAATATATATACCCAGCATTTTCAGCTGCATTGCTCCCACTTGAGGAAGTGGAAGGCCTTCATCCTCCCCAAATGACTCAATTTACCCATGGTATCTCATAGATGGATATAACGCAGTAGTCACTGCGTAGTTAGAGCATCATATTACCCCATCACTGTGACTAGGATTACTACCAAAATGCCCTTCTCATCCATACTTCCATACCACACACTGGGGATTCTGGGACCATTGAGGAATCTCAGGTCTTTGATTCTGTCTTGACATGCCTCTGTAACCTGCATGCTAACCTGAGCTGCACCTGTCATTGCTTCTGCAGTTGTCACCATGCTGGTATCACTGAATGAGCTTATGTTGCATGGCTATGGTCTATAAGTCTTGCTGATACTCCAAGTTGCTGTGATAGAGTGGCCTTGGTCCCTAATTTTATCTTCTACTATTGTTGCATTTATTTTTGTTGTTATCAGGATTTCTAAGCTGATAGAATTGGGCACAAGGGCATATACTTGTATCCACTCATCCAGAGCAATACTGTATGAGTATCTACTGTCTGTTGAGCACTTTTTTAAGACAATGGGACATAATAGTGAATAAAATTTGACCTCATTCAGAAGTCTAAAGTTCAGAAATATCTTTTCCCTCTTGCCTTTATCCCTGAGGAATAGAAAAACATAGAATCCCTCCGTCCCATGTTAAATTATTTCTCAAGATTTTTAGAAAAAAATAGCCTATGTTACCCATATATGCACCTTCAGGGGTAACACCCACCAAAAATAACAAATGCATTGACCCCAACTCTTTCCAGGCATGATTTCTTGGGAATGACATTTCACTCAGTTGCTGGAAAATACCAAACATCAATATTTCTCCTAATTCTTAGAATACCTTGGTTCCAATCAGAGCAATAATTCTACTTCATTAGTGCATTCCCAAGGTTGTCAAGAGTATAGTAGTAGATGGAAAAGACAAGGAATCATTTTGGAAAATGCTAGAGGAATTAAAGAATGACAAGATAATAATTCCCTTGTTTTGGTCAGAGGTTTGTCTAACTTAGTTTGATCTGTGTGGCTATAACAGAACAAGCAAAGTTGGGTTGTTTGTAAAAGAAAAGGAGGTTTATCAAGCTTACAGTTTTGGACATCTAATAGCATTGTGCTGGCATCTCTGTACCATTGGACTAGGCCTTATGGCAATATATCACAGGGGCATTTGCAACATAGAGGTGACATGGTGAGACATGAAGCAAGAGACCAAGGAGGGGCCATTTTTATAACCCACTCACTCAAGAACTAGCTTGATGGAACTAGATTAATCTCTTCTGAGGGTGATCCCCGATGACCTAATTACCTCTCTCTAGGCTCCCACTATTAAAAGTTCTACCACTTTAATACTAAGCCACTGAAGGCAAAGCTATCAGCAAATGAACCCTTGGGGACAGACTATATCCGAACCATAGCAGTGGGGAACTTGCTTCCTGCTCCTCTCCAAGGAGGTTAAAGAAAGCATCATTGCCCTTTATTTGCTCCCTATGCATTCTCACTTTCTCCACAAGTCCTCTTCCATTACCTTCTCTTTCTCCATGCCCCATGACAGTAGTTTTTCTCATCTTTAAAACAGGAATAACATCTTTACTGACCTCGAAGGGTATTTTAAAGTCTGAATTTGTAACACTGGTCATCGAGCCATTTACACACTGAATGCTGAAGAATTAAGTGCCTCAGGTTTTGGAGATTAGGATTCGGACTTCATTGTTTGCTTTGAATATATATATATATATATATATATATATATATATATATATATATATAATCACTTAACTCCATTACTTATTTTACCCAAAACAAGGAAAATACTAGCTTTTAACATTGTAATAATGGCATAAGTCTTGTCTGTGTGTAGCACTGAGTGTCACACATGGTAAGTAATGCATAAATGCTAGCTACTAATTATGTGATGATATTATTATATCTTACTTTTCTTCCCTTGGCCTCAATAGTGCTACTTTATTTGCTCTGTTTTGATCTTCTCTGTCTTTCAGACAATCCTCTATTCAAATTTGTGCCATGAAAGGCTGAGATGAACAAAACACACAATTTGGAGACAAGTCACATTTTCTATCTTCTTCCCTTGGATCTATGTGTAGTAGGGTCAGAGCAGTGTCGGGAATCTGCTAGGGAGCAGCCAGGATCCCCAGCTGGACACGCAGTTCTGGGTCTGCACAGGGACCACAGTGCTGTGCTGCTGTGAACCTGGAAATAGGAACTCTGAAGTTCCTGTAAGGACATCTTGCAATATAAATTCAGTTTGAGGAGACCAAGAATCCAAAAGGAGCCCTTTGTTCTCCTATATGCCTATCCTTGAAATAGTCATCATGTGATTAAATATGTGAATTATCCCTGTTTGCATTTTTCATTTGGATTGTCTAAGACTTTCTGAACCATTTTTCATATGAAATATTTCTAAGCCATTTATTTAAGTACCATTTATGCAAAATGTGTTCTTGGATCGCTGGCTTATTCCATCCACCACCACCAGCTACAACAACAGCACCATTCTCTCTACCTTGGTTCAAGCTTCACCTCCTTTGGAACATTTCTCTAGCCACCTGCCCAGATTTTCACAGCATTCCTCTTTGCTTTCTTAGGTCCTATATTTTTTGTCATGGCACTTATCACACCCATTAGCTGATCTTTTGGATTGAACCCAATGGAACATAACTCATATAGATAAGACCATACAAAATTGCTTAACTTTGACCTGTTTTGATTGACTCACACAATTCCAGCTGGTACTTTTCTCCCCAACGCAGTAAGCTATTAGTTAAATGAGAAAGAACAGAGAAAACGCCTTTTACCTGCTCTGGCAATACCTGGCACAGTGCTTTGTGCATAAATGGTACTTCATAAATGGCTTTGAATGGAAATTCTTTATGGACTCTGAAGCCCTATTCAAATAGAAGAGGTTACTCCTGTAAAATAATTAAGCATATAATAATATCTTTGCACTAAAAATATGACCTGTTTTTATAGACTGAGTTTGAAATGAAGAAAGAAGTCTGTGTGAGATTTTAGCATCATGGGTTTCAAAATATTTTACTGAACCTTCCCAGGTAAATCAGGGGCAGCCTCCAGAGATGAGCAGGCAACACTTTCAACAATCTTTCCCTTTTTTATTCCTGTTGGGGTGACTTTATTTATTCTATATATCTATTCTTAAGAAGTATGCATTTTAGACCCCTCCTATTTATAAGAAATTTGAAAATAGTCACAGTGTATATTATGGGGACAGATTTGCAGTTTGAGTGCTATCCTTACAGCAAGCTTGGGCTATGGCTAGGGAAGGTAGAGGCTGGAGGATTGGAGAATGGGGAGGAGAAGATGACCAGATATGTGAGTTGTGAACTTCAGCCATGGGGTGAGAACTAGAGGAGGAGACAGGCCACTTCATGCCATTGGATGAGAGGAATGAAAGGGGCACACTACACATCTTCAAATCCAGAGATATCAGGGGACTGGGTGGATAGCAGTGCCACTTTCTGATACAGGTGTGTAAGACAAAAGGCTTTGGGGACAAAGATAATCTGATTCTGAGCAAATTGGGTGGGAGTTCTTGCTGTGCAATCAACTTTGCCAGTCACTAGTTGGTTTTATTTTCCTATTCATTTCATATAGAAAATGGCTGAGGCAGATTATTTAAATGATGTAAATAAAAAAGAGCCAGGTAAAAATAGGGGTGGTCTTGAACCAAGGACTACTATGTTTTCTTTATGTCCTAGAATGTCCTATTGGAACAGGTAGACACCAGCTCCACACAGTCACCAGCTTCCCAGTCATTCCGGACCTTCTTAGGATTGAATGTACTGAGAAATTGACTAGTGAGCAGTACTTTTAAGATTTTAATTAATCATTAACTGGCTTGCCCTCCAAGCACTTTTTGCTCCTGCTTTGAATTTTTAGACAGATGGCAGGCGCTTATTTCCTCAGCCTTGTCATCCATTCGCATGGCAGCTGAAATATCAAGCACAGAATTGGAGACAGATCATCATTCATTATAATTAGTCTTCTTTGATCATTTGTCCTTTGTCCTAAGTACAGTCGCAACATTTAATTATGGCTGAAGTATTTGTCTAGAACAGCAACCAAAATGCTCTCCTTTCTCTCCATAAATGCTTGAGGGCACCATTGATGCTGGGAAGCCTTAATACCAGTTCTCTTTTTTGACTAACTACTGAGTAGTGGGAGGAGTGCTGGATTTAGCTGCAGTGACCTGTGCATGGGCCAGCTTTCTCGATCATGTCAGTTAGCATTGTTAAATCAAATGCTGAACATTGGGCATGTTATGAAGATTTGTGTAGGATAGGAAGCAACCTTAACAGAAGGCTTCCTCTCACACCATCTCACCTGATCTTCAGAAGAATCCCAAGGTTGAATGTCATATAGCAACCACTTGGTAGAGCCAGGAGCCAAACCCCTCACCTGCCTGAGTCCAGAGCCTATAGCCGCATTTCTGGCTGTGGATTTACTTGGAAAACCAAGTTGGATTGTAAACTAAAATAGATACTATAATATCAGTGTGTTAATCTTGAGAAGCATTGATCTGAGAGGAGCACAGAGGGTGGCAGTTTCTGGGTAACATGTTGTTCCAAATTAACTTCCTGTACTTTCAATGAAAAATATTTTATCAGGTGAAATAGTGATGCTTTCTATGTTGTTGGTCTTTAGACTTTCATATTTCACAGAATTGTATGACTTAGCTTTCAATTTTATCCTCAGTTACCCGTGTCTTATGAATTAGTGGGGGAAAGCAGTATTAAGCCCATTTTATAGATCAGAAAATTGAGGTTCCAGGGGTGCCGCTGTCATGAAATGTCAGGTGACTTTTAAGTCACCAGGCACAAGACCTGTAGATTAATATCAGCCTCCAAAATGAGATCCGTGTAGAAGTAAAAATAGGAAGAATGAAGCTCAGGAATTTTTTTCTAAAAAGCTGATATTCACCTCTAAGTCATATGGTTAGGGTTTTCTTCTTTCCACTTTTCAATTTTTGACACTAAGTGATAATTACAGAGCCTGAGAGCACCAAGTGCATTTACAGGAGCTAATTGACTAGATGGAGGGAAGGCTGATTGTGCAGCAGAATCCAAACTACCAATTAAAAGAGAAGAAAATCACATGCTCATGATATCTCGGATATTTATATCACTAGAAGCTAAAAGAGCCAGTCTTCCCTGTCACTGTGGAGTAGAAGGGCCTGGCCCTGGGGTGCTCAGCTGGAAAACTGTGCCCAACCAAGACCACAACAAGGGCTGAGAGGCCCACTTGGTTAGCAGCCCTCAAGACTTAATGGGTGCATCAGAGGCTTTGCTCCTCCAGGCTAAAGTGATAAATCTTGGCTAACAAAGACATTAGATTCAATGCACGATAAGTGAGGAAATCAGGCAATAGGAGCTGCACCAATCAATTAAGTATCAGAAAAATGGGGCTCACAATACACTAATAATGCTAACTTTTGTATAATGCATTGGAATTTGCAGTTTTAGATCCCTCACAACAGTAACTGCTTACGAAGCAAGAATAGCATCCACATCTTGCAGAGAGTAAATGCCTAGCCCTACCTCCCACATATACTAAAGCCAGAAGAACCAGAACTTGACTGCAGGATTTGGTCTTTCCTTCACAGCCTCCCAGGGCTGTACCTACCCACTGATGGGGGTAGGTGACAGTGATTGGGAGAGTCCTAGAGGTGTGGCTTGTAGCTGTACTATGTTTCAAAATTCGATCTTACTGAAGAGCATTTCTGATATAGGAGTGACTTCAGGGTCAATGACAGTGGGACAGGCAAAAAGTAATAGCTATGTCATGGTCATAATTAGGCTTTGGATGAAGCAGAGAGGTAGCCCCATTCTGGTCAAATTAATAGCTTTTTCCCTGTTTCAAGTGGGCCAATTTCAGAGAAGGAGAGAGGACTTGCTTCCCCAAGGGGTAGGTCCTTAGAATACATTAGCCCTGGAATTTCTTTGTTTTCCCAAACTACCAGTTTACCTTTAGAGCTTATCAGCTGGAAGTCCAATGTTCCTTTCCTAACAAGAGTTAAAGGTCCACTGTGTACCTGGGTCCCCAGAGTTGAAAAGTAGTTAGTAGTCCCAGCCAGGGAGTATCTGAATACATTTCAGATTTGCAACAGAAGTTCAGTGGTGTTAGGAAAGGAAACAGGATCAAAGATAAGCCCAAGTTTTAGGTCCAGGACCTGGAAGTTAGGAGCTAATGGAACAGAGCAGAGTGGTACAGAAAGCAGATCTCGTGTCACATGTGGCCTTAGCTTTCTATTGGTTGTGGGAATAAGTACTTCTTGTCAATTTACAGAGCCCTTTTATTCCCTTTAAAATGGTCATGCTCATTTCTACATCAAAGATGAATAATAAAGGTGGGATAAAGTAGAGTATGGGCTAGAGAATACCAGGTACAAAATAAGAATTTTGGGAAGACTTATGGCTTCCAAAGCTTTGCAGACTGGGAGAATAGCCTATAACCTCCAAGGATCTGATTCTACTCAGTGAGATGAGCCTTGTTACACAGAATGGTTGCCCTGGCCCACATGTTTCTTTCTGCTTAGGCTGAGGTAACACCAGCCTGACTCCTTCACCCCCAGCCCGCCTCACCCCACTCCCTTGACCTCATCTATCTTTGTCTTCTCTTCCTTGCATCTGCTTCTGGCCTTTCTGTCTGATAGATGATCCGTGCCCTCTCATTCTCTGATTATTCTCTACTTCTCCAACATTTGTTCTTCCTTTTTGTTACACCATCTCTGCTGCTTTTGGAATAACACACATCCCAGCTAAACAAATACCTTTCTGATTGTGGTCCCACCAGATTCTGATCCTACCAGGCTCTCTTTGGGGAGAGAGTATGCATCATAAAAAGCACTTGGGTTGGGAGATTGGATCCCTGAAGTAGTATGCTGCTGTCTTTCTTTTGTTCCTTGATGAATTCTGTTGGGAAAAAATTAACCGCAAATTCCACTATCTATTGAAGTCTGAATCTTCTGATTTCAACTAGGCAGATAAAGGTTAAATAAAACAGAGTTTCTGGACTAGAAAAGTTTTTCTAAGAGGAAGAAGATAGGCAGTGAAGACCAGGAAGCTGAAAGAAAACAAGTAAACAGCAGGGTGCTACCTAAAGAATCCATGCAGAAAAATGATGGAGAGTGACTCAGCCGGCAGGTGGAGCCAATGACCTCAGTCCTGGAAGGAGTTTCACACACAATGATAAGGTGGAAGCAAGGAAAAGATAGGTGATTTTGAAGCTGGGCTCCTCTATTCTAGGGGCCAGCACCCCAACAAAGGGCAGCATTAACCGTATGCCCTGAGGTAGATGACAGCCAGATGGATAAGGGCCTGCAAAGAGCTGCAGGAGAGCAAAAGCTGGCAAGTCCATAGATTGACTTTGATGAGCCTTTAAAAACTCGTTAAATAGGGACTATTATTGCATTTTTACCTGATCCCCAGAGGAGAGGGTCAATGAGATGGCTTGTGTGTTAGAGTCCATAAGCCATGAAGCCTTACACTTTATTGACAGGTGTATTCTGTGATTGAGGAATTGCTGGTGCTTTTTGAGCTCATCATGCTCACTAAATGTTAACTGTTCAAATATTTGCTACTGTTATTTCAGCACGAGAAATGTTCAGATATTTATTTACATTTATGTAGTTTCTTTTATCCCTACTCAAAAACATAGGAGGCTATGGTCTTTCTGACCTACAAGGTATTTATGTTCCTAATTTCATCTTCTCTAAACTGCCAAATTCATGAGGAAGATTTAAGAGGCAGAGTCTCTCTGAAGTGCTTTTCTTTGATCTAAAGGTGACTTGCAGTCCTGGTAAGAGGAAGAAGGATTATCTATCCTACAGCGGAGGAAAAGTGCACCCTGTTCCCCAGGATCAGACCAGGAAAGTGTACTACTTTCAGAGGGAAGATCATGAATTCACATCAAGGAGCCCTAGGGATCTGGGTTGCTGGAGCTGAAGGAAACAGTAGGGCAGAGGCAGCAGAACATCCATTTGTGACTCATGGAGATTGATGGCCTCTAACCGATGAGCCAATGTCTTCATGCTACTAAAGAATACTAAACTTTGTCTGTCTGGGGACTTAGGACATTTCCAAAGAACAGAGTTAACCTCAATCATAAATATGTTTGATTTTCTTTATCTTTTTTCTTTTGGTTTTGGGAAATTTTTTTCCTCATTGTTAGAGAGAGATATTTTGAAGTTAAATTCAACTTGATTTTATGGAAATAAGTAACATGACCATTGTGAGCATGTACATGCACGGAGTGTGTCTGTGTGTGTGTGGGTGTGTGTTTTAAATGACTTTTTTTTTGCATAATTGCTCTGACATTGCACATTTCCTGAGGAAAATGGTAAAGAATATAAGCATGCCTCTAAAGCAATCAGTCTGAAACTTGAGACTCACCCATGAAGTAAATATTAGTGTTCGCTTTATGAGAAAATGGAGTCAACTACAGTTAATTGACTTTATACTAGAACAGGTTGTTATTATCACACTGAAATTTGATCTCAGTTTAGGTGTTTCCAAGGCCGTCTTCCCTCCACCACATCACATTGGCTGCTCACACAGAAGGAGGTTAGATGTGGCTTTGCTCAGCCTTTTTAAGGAAAGGGTGGGCAGCTATGGTAGCTGACTACATAACTGTGAACTGAAATATAAAGTAGTTCTCTTAAATTGTGTGAAGGGAACAATGGTGAGAGGCTGAGTCACGGAGAGATCCTTAGGGGACCTAGACCTGTTTTATTTCACAAAACAGATATCATTGTCCCTCCTCTCCCTTTTTTAAAGATCTCAGCATCAAGGAAGAAATTGCTTAGGATATGTGGGCATTGTCCAGGAGACAAATGATACAAAAAGACCTGACAGATTTCTCTGAGCAGAGAACTATGTGAAGAAGGTGCTAAATTATATCCAGGAATAGAACAAACTGCTGGTGCTACAGCTATGGGAAATGCCTTGCTGAACATCAGCAGGCACTTCAGATCTATGGCATCTAATTGAACCTTCAGTGTGGTTAAAAGGAGTAGATATTCTGACCCCATTATTCTGGTGAAACTATAAGGACATGGGAAGGGTGAGAATCATGATATTGTGAGGCAGAAAGAGAGAGACAGAGACAATCTATGCATTTAGATCAGTGTCAGTGGGGTGATGGGTAGAAAATCAAGCAAGTTCTTGAATCCTTGTTATAGCTGAGCAAGGTTTCTGATAGCTTCTGAAGACAAACACCAGGTGAGCTAGGCCTCAGCTTCTTTGTTGAATAAATGTATATCCCACAATTCATCCCACACAACCTTGGATAAGTTCAGAAGGCAACTTCAGCTACCCATTTGCCTTGCAGAGCTCTTTCATTTTGGTTTGAAAAAAAAATGGTTCTTAGTTAGAAAGAGATATATCTCCCACCTCCCTCTGTTTCCCTATCTCCCTGACTCCCTTCTTTCCTTCCTTTCTACAAATTTCCTTTTCTTCTCCATCTGCTGTACACATTTATTCACTTTCTGTGGGTATCAAGCACAGAAATAAATACAAAGGAGATAGTGATGCTCAGACACAAAGAGCTCAAGGTCAATGCTGTGAAGAAATCCATGTTTGTAGAAAGTCAAAGAAGGATGTCCAGAGCAGGTTGCACATTAAACAACTTGAAAGATGAATAGTGCTTCAAGAGGCAGAGCTGCCTGTTGATGGTGGTAGTGGATGGAATGGTGTTACAGGGGCATTCTCAATAAAAATAATGGTAGACTTTAAGTTCAAGGTGAGATCATGTCTAGGCCTTGGTGGCTGGAAGAGGCATGAGTGTATGCCTTGAACCAGTTGTGAGATGGAGGACTTGGACTTGAATGTTTCCGAGGCCTTTTCAATGACTCTCAAGTGAGCAAGAAGCATGACCAGCATGGCATGCAGGCATGGGATCATATTTGTGATGAGTTCAAGGTGTTTGTTTACTGGACCTTCACATTGGAAGGTTGAAATAGGTAAGCATCTTCATTATTTTTATTTCTTCCTAATTACTTTCTTGGTTGTGGCAAAAATAAAACCAGGCTTGCTCATTTCTCTTTCATCTGTGGATGTTCATGTTAAGAAATGCAGTGTAGGTACAAGGTGATGGTTTTCATTCCATTCCAAGGAGTCAGTTGTGCAAAAGCTGGACTGTGGTTTTGTCCTGTAGAGTGTAAAGAATAAATCTCTAGGGACAGTGTATATGCTGCCATTAGGTGAGGTGAGTACTCTTCCTCTGGATTGCAGGCCTTATTTCCCAATGCTATGATAAGATATGACATAAAGAAACACCTATGAGTTTCTGTCTTTCTTCTGAGCAATTCTCCTTGTACATTTATTATGGTTAATTAATTACTAATATTCACAATAAATGCATTTTCCAATGAGAATTCCAATGCTTGGTTAAAATCATTAAGGCCTTAAAGTCAGGTAGAGCTGGATAAAGCTCCAGCTTCACTTCTCATGCCCTGGGAAATATTGGGCAAGTGGCTAATCCACTCCAGCCTTCAGTATTTCCTTCTCATAAGAATGTTCTATAACAGGAATATGAAATAGAATGTGTAAAACATATCATAAATACTCAATAAAGGAGAACTATTAATTATCTGTTTTAGTTGCAGAATGAGAAATAACTGAAAGTCCAATAATATTTGGTAAGACTAGAAGGATTTTGCATTCTCAGGATAGACTCTGTCAAGGCATATGAGTGCCTAGTAGTACTTTATAAAGAAAGCTTATAACTTCAAGGCAGCTCCCACTGTGCATAAAATCCAGCCAGTGGAGGGGCAGCCCTGTGTCACAGTGGTAAGTCTCAATGTCTCCTAGCCACAGTCACTTTTACCATCAGCCACCATTTGAGTGCTTGTCTTCTGTTCTGACAACTTCCTTCTTCCCACTGTTATATTTCCAGAAAGTAAGACAGCTCCATTTTTTTGGAAATGCTCCTTAATTGAGAAGAGGTTTTTCCAGCGTACCTGCTGGAGTTCTTCTCCATTACTTAGTCCATTAGGGGCCCAATCTGCTGCCTACACAATTTTCTCCTCTCCCAAAGCCCTGTTCTGTAGCTATCTCTATCTGCACCAAAAGCTGACAATGATGCCAGGCTACTTAGTGAAGTTGAACACTAACTCCCTCTTTTCTGACTCTCTGTTCAGCCTTGCTAAAAGTCCTTTCTGGCACCTGATTCCCTGCTGGCCACAAACACACCTAATTATCAAGACATTCTAGTTCTTCTGATGGCTTTTCCCAGTGTTCCTCCTCTGGCCCATTTCAAATGGTATCTTCTCTATAAGACATATTGTGCATACAAATATTTTCATTTCCAGTAGATCTATCTTCCCCAAAGAAAAGTTGCCAACATAACTTCAGTGAGAAGTTCTACTAATATTGGAGGTTTTCATATTCCTTAAAGTTTCGAGACAAATGATAATGAATCCATTTAGCAAATAACTAGTGAAGATCTAGTAAAGGGATTTATGCATGTGCAAAGTAGGACAAACTACTCAATGGGAGTAGGTGGTAGGGACAAAGTCATACTGCAAATAAAAAATGTATAATAATGTGATAGCAATGCAATTGTTCTATGTACCGATAATCCTTTAAATCTTAAAGCTAACTTTGGCCAAATTCTTCACATGTCATTGCCATCTGTAAAAATGATAAAAATTTTTTTTTGAAAAATCAAATAGGCATCTGGGAGCTCAATCCTAGGACTTTAAATATTTTGCTAAACATATATTTTTAAAAAATATTTTAAAGTGGATGTGTACTTGTGATGCATACATCACAAGATGGAGAGAGAGCAAAGGAGGCTCTCAAAATATATTAAATGATGGAAGATTCACTTTCTGCAGAAACAGATTCAGAGGTTTCAAAGTAATGATTAGAAGTCCAATTATTGGAGATTTTGGAGAGAGAAAAGAGAGAGACAGAGAAACAGACAGACAAAGGGAAATTCAGAGGGAGGGGCGAAGAATAGGCAGGGAATGAGAGAGGGAGTAAGGGAGCGAGAGAGACTGATTTAGAGAATTGGTGCTGACTTCCAATGTCTTCTCCCCTGAAAATGTTGGCTTATGATCTGAGCTACTTAATATAATATTTTCAAATGAGTTATCAAGCATCTTCATTTTATGGCAATTCCCCTTTGAACATCCCTGTCCAAATAATATACATTTCTATTTGACTAATTCATTTTGGAAGACAACAGACACCCCAAGGGAGAAGGACTCTTATGTGTGGTAATGAAAGCCAAGCATGTCTCCCCTTCTCTCCCTTCTTTCCCCATTATCTCAGATAATAGGAATTAATTATCATTCTGCAGTCTTTTACTTTAAACTCATAGTCTTCAAACTTTGAGTGACTCATATACTTGGTGAATTTTTTTGTCTTTTTGTTTCGTTGCTGTCTTGACTTTCCCCCCTTTATTCAGAGAAAAGCAGGACTGCTCCTAGAATCTCTTGAAAATCCCAGACCAACAATAGGAGCAAGGCTGCTCTCACTCTCTGAGTAAACACCCACTCTTCCCTGAAGGGAGAGGGTGATGCAGGCTTTGTGGGGCAGTGAGCTCCTTTTCCTTTCTAGCTGATGACAGTGCTGCCTGCAATTTCCAAACACAGCCTGCAAGCCTAATAATATACCAATTTCAACAAAATAACTGAGGGCTTTCAGGGAACACACCCAACTGTTGACACACATTCTGTAGCAATGGCTGTTGCACAGCCAGGGAAAATGGCAGCCATACTCATGGTGCGTGTAGGCATTGGCGTGTGTCTGTCTTTCAATTCATCAGGTTAAAATTGAGTGTCTATTCAGAGCCAGACACTGAGCTGTCTGTTTTAGTAGATTAAGAAAGGAACTGCTCTATGCCCTTGTGGAGTTTCGAAGGTGACTAGAGTATTAAGACAAGCAGAATATAAGTGGATTATAAGACAAAATGCAGCCAGTATCATGGAAAAGGTACATCAAATGTATTAGGAGTGAAAAAATTATACTTTGGTTTACAAGAATCAGGAGATACAGTGGCACCAGCAAGAAAGATTTCTCAATTTGAAATATTTAAAACAACAAGAGCAACAGCAACAACTAGAAACTGACTAAAATAATTTTATAGGAGCTTTGGAAATAAGTCAAGGGCATAGCAATCAAAAAATCAAATAGTAAAAAAGCACATTGGGGTGGTTTTGGGGGGTAAATCTAAAATTCAGAACATATATATATATATTATATTTTTTGTTAGAAGCATGTTTGATTGTTCAACAAATAGATTTCTTAATAAAAATATAAAAATATTTAGAGAAAAAAAAGCAAAGTAATAAGAAATTGTGTGGTACTTTTACCTGTAATTTCCTCAGCCCTCCCCAGTACCAGGCAACACAGTTTAAAGGAGGTGGTGGTTCAGTGTCCATTTCCCCTTGGTCAACTAGAGATTGCAGAGAGGGTTGAATTTGCAATATTCTGAACTGACTTCAGGGTGCCTGAGGGACAGGTCTCTGTATCATGTAAGTAGGAACTCAACAAGCAAAAAACAGAGTTGGATCTCAGTCTAGAGGAAACCATGGGAAGAAGTGGTCATGGCTCATGAGAACAGCAAGGGGGCTAGCTGAAGGCTCCTGAGACAAGAGATCACCTGTTGATAAACACAAGTGAACAATTAAAACCTAGAGAAAGCAGAGATGAGACACTTAGAGCTGAAGAGTGTGTAAATGGTGTCTCCACTATAGTGAACAGAATTGCTAGTCCTCAGAAGAACTACTACACAATCCAGCAATCCCATTCTTTTCCATGAATAATTTGCCTAATGTGTTTCAAAATAAGCTAATGAACTCTAAACCATCAGAGTTATGCCCTTGACCCTGTACAGAAAATGTGCTGAGGATGGTACAGAATATGGAGTCATTTGCATCATAGCTTCAAGGAATGACCTTCAGATTATGGTATTCATAGGACATTGTAGAACCTTAAACATTTTTTAGAAGCAAATCAAGAGAATAGTAATTGCCCTGGTAAGACAATTTGGCAACACAAAACTAAAATTAATTGATGAAAGGTGGACTTCAGTTAGGGAGATCAGTTTGGAGAAGAGAAGAACAGACATAAACAGAGATGAGGGTGCAGGAATGGAGTGTGTGAGTTAATGGCAAAAATGAAGAAAATAAACAATAATAGATGCTGGAGGGGATGTGGAGAGATAGGGACACTAATACACTGTTGGTGGAGCTGCAGACTGGTACAGCCCCTCTGGAAATCAGTGCAGAGAATCCTCAAAAAACTAAGGATGAGCCCACCATACGATCCTGCTATTCCACTGCTGAGTTTCCTTCTAGGAGATTTAGAATCAGCACATTATAGTGACACAGCAATATCTATGTTCATAGCAGCTCAATTTACTATTGCTAGACTATGGAAACAACCCAGATGTTCCTCACTGGATGAATGGATCCAAAAACTGTGGTACATATAAACCATGGAATTTTACACAGCAATTAGAGAAAATGATTTTGCAGCCTTTGAAGGTAAATGAATGGTTATGGAAGAAATTATGCTGAGTAAAATAAGCTTAACCCAGAGATTCAAGGGTCGAATGTCTCCACTCATCTGTGGAGGTTGGAACTAGACCTTGGCCATTCAGAAAGGTGGTCTATAATCATGTGTTAAATCCAGATAAGGTGTAATGTTACACAGTCTAATACTTTTTTAGAGATATTGTGGGTAAGGGAAGGGAGGGATACGGGTGGGAAATTGGGGGGGCACTCCTAGGGGTAAATCTAGTATCCAGAAACTATATACATTTTATATTATTTTGTTAAAAATTTGTATCTTTCCAGGGGACTTAGAATCAGCACATTACAGTGACACAGCAATATCGATGTTCATAGCAGCACAATTTACTATTGCTAGGCTATGGAAACAACCCCGGTGTCCCTCACAGGAAGAATGGATCCAAAAACTGTGGTACACAGGAATATTACAATCACATGGAATATTACACAGCAATTAGAAACAATGACATTGCAGCCTTCTAGGGTAAATGGATGGTTATGGAAGAGATCATGATGAGTAAAATCAGCTTAACCCAGAGATCTAAGGGTCGATTGTCTCCACTCATCTGTGGAGGTGGGGACTAGACCCTGGAAAGTTGGTCTAGAAACATGAGTTAAATTCAGATAAGATGTAATGCTTTACAATTTAATACTATTTTTAGAGTTATAACGGGAAGGGGAAGGGAGGGATAAGGGAGGGTAATGGGGGGGCACTCCTGGGGACAGTTGCAATGTCCAGAATATATACACATCTTACACACATTTTATATTATCTTGTTAAAATCTTGTAAGGTTGCTCAAAAATAAAAAAATTAAAAAAAAATTTATATGGGTGTTCAAAATTAAAAATTGAAATTAAAAAAAGTGATAAAATCGAATCAATTAGATTTAGCTGCAAATTAATTAAAGGAGGCCAATGACTCTAGGGAGGCTTACAACTACTCTCAGGAATCTGAAATTATGGTGAAGCAGAAAACTCAATTGTAAAAAAAAGAGAAAAAATACCAAAAAGAGAGGACTAGTCTGAAATTCCCAATTTGTGAATTGGGAATTCAGAAATTTCCAATCACATTTCCTTTGGTACTTGAAGAATACACTTTTAAGGTTCATAATTAATTTGAAAGTAATAAGATGAATCAGAAATATTAGGAATCCCTCACTACCAAAGATTCTAAGTTTTTTAATAGGACACAATAACCTTTGTTAACTGGGAGAGACTTTAGGTGTTCAACAATCACAGGACTGTTCCAGACATTTCTGATGAGACAGAGTGATGCCTTGTGCCTATCCTGAAAATTAGTTTGAAGTCCTTTAAACTTATCCTATTATGTCCTTTTATGTGTCTTACTAATGTAAACTTGGAAATAATTAAAAACAATAGACAAAAACCATCTAATCTTTTTTTAGTATTCTTTTATGTAGAGAATAATTGATTGGGTGAAGTGGATTACATTTCAATATTCAGACAGGCTCCTTTTGTTATTACTTTCGCCTTTTTATCTTCTTTTTAAATTACCTAGACTGTTTCAGAAGCACAGGGCTGTTCTCTTGTGTTTCCTTTTTGGTGGAAGACAATGTAGGAAACTCATGGCATAAAGTTGAAGGGTATCCACTATCCAATTTAATATCCTTAGATAACTGATGTTTTTAGAGAAATAGATCTTTGAAATTAATATGAGGTGATATGATAGAGTGGAAAAAGGCATAGAAGTCAAATTGACATGATTTTCATTACTGGTGCTGGTACCTTAAGAGCTTTATGACTTTGGATATGAAATAAATTGTTCCGCTTCAATTTCTTGGTCTGAAGCATAGGAATAATATCTGTAGCTCAGGGTTATTAAAAAGCATGGCATGTACACACACACAGCAAACATGTCCCCGTACACAACACACATACATTGGCTATTATGAGGCTTAAGAAATATATTTACACACACACACACACACACACACACACACACATATATGTATATTTATGTTGGATACATATTTTTTAAAAAGATTGACATTAAAAAAGGCATTTCTACTCTGAAAGGGGTTCCTTATATTTTTGAAGTTCATCTGTTTTCATAAGTTAAGCCAGATACAAAAGAACGTATATTATATGATTTAATTTACATGAAAGGTAAAAGATAAGACAATATACAAATACAAAAGGTAGACTGGTGTTTGGCTACAGCTGGGAATTAGGGGAAATGGGATGAAATGTGAATGTTTATGAGTACAAATTTCATTTTGGGGGTTATAAACATATCCTAAATTTAAATTTGGGTAGTGATTGAACCACTCTGTAAATATAATAAAACCATTGGATTATGTACATTCACCAAGTGAATTGTAGCTCTGTTAGTTATATCCCAGTAATTTCATTTTAAGATTAAATAATGGTGTTTCTAAATGCTGACCTGAATATCCTAAATAAAATAAGCAGTGCCTAAGGAAATTAAGAAACATTATTTTTGCCTGGGATGGAGGGTTCTCCCCTATATTTCTTTGTAAATATTTGTCTTTGTATTTGGTCATTTTTGTTGATAATAGACAACTCCCTGAATCACAGTGGTTTGTAGAAAATGTTTATATTGGTATTACTGTTAGCATCTTTTGAGATGTTTGTTTCTTGCTAGCTCTACTTAGCATGTTCATGTCTTATTCTTTAAGAGTCCACTACATGAGCATGCTGGTTTTCACGCACAGGGAAAGAGAAGACAGAGCCAACCTCTTGACTCTGAAAGTTTCTTACAGACAGTACACTTCAAGACAATCAAACCTATGGTCAAGTCTAGGACATGCCTTCATGCAACAAGGGAATTATGAATATTTGAAACCAGTAATATAATAAGACTTTCTAACAGTGTTGGAGGAAAACAAGACTAACATCCTAACTTGAGCTGGAGCCTACATCAGTGCTTGGATCCCTTCTATTCTCTATCCAAAAGTTTAGCTCAATCTTCCTCTTTCCCCACTGCAGTGTTTGGTTGCAGCCATGAAAAAACTCCTCCAAAAGGCTCATTGATATCCTTAGTTACCAATTTGTGCCTTCATCTCCTTATGTTGTAGACTTCACAAGTAGGACCACTCACTCTAATAATTCTCTATTATATTTAACATTTTTATGTTTGCTTCTGGAGTGGAGCTTCTATATGAAAATATTTTGTTTCTGGCTTTCTTGGGTAAGGAAACTAAGAGTCAAAATGATTGCATATTTGATTGATTACATTCATTTTGCATGTTAATGTTGTAATGTCTTCTTGAACAGGATGAAAATAGAAAGCAATATCTCTGAAAAATTAAAAAGTAAATTTTGGTTTAATAATTTTAGTCATAAATGTCACCCTAGGTATCAAAAGTGATTTGTAAATTATAATGGGCAACTCTGTTGTGGAAGTGCTGCTTTGTATAGCTTTGCTCATGGCCTGCATCTAGTAGTTTCTTTTCTACATTTTTAAGTCAAAAATATACTAAAGATAAATTTTAGAGATTGTATGTAAGGAATAAGAAGTGTTCTGTTGACAAAGACTCTATATGTAGAATTACATAAAGGTTTGAGGAAGCATAAATGTATAAAACCTGTACTTATTTATTAGCTCCCATTTCTAGTTATCTTGTGACATTGAACACTGAACATGCTTAGTAGGAAAGTGTCTACCCTGTGCCCAACTTTGTCATTTGAGGCTGAAGTTGGTGTTCCTGAGTAGACTGATACTGGTATTGACCCTGTGAGCAGCTGTCAATTTCCAGTGTAGATTCAGTTGTGTTCTGGGTATAGAAGGAAAATTCTGGTCTCTGTTTTCCTCCCATTTACTAACCTTTAGGGAAGAATTTGTGGTAAAACATAAAAATTGGGATATTTGAATTTGTAGTCCTAGCACTGACCATGGAGCAGAGGAACTTGGAAGAGATGAGATACAGAGGAATAGGATGAGTCAGTTCTAAGCAAAGTGTGGTCCTCAGATAGGAAGCTTCACGGGTAGGAAGGAGTGTGGTAAAAATGCACATTCCTTGGTCCCATCCAGCCTCAGAAGGTGGAGTCCCAACATCTGCATTTTAATCAGCCTCTGATAGCTCTTATGGTGATTCAAGTTCGGACAATACAAGGCTAGTTGTCCTTACTTAAGCAATGCAGTTTTGTTGATCTTCCTGGGCGATGAAATCAGCAAGGGAACAGGCTAGTCAATGGGGGATAGTAATTGGTAATGAGGCACCCACAGCATTATTATGTGGAGCAAGTACCAGGGAATCACAAATCCAGTCTAGGTGACCTAAAATAAGCCCTGGGGGGAGCAACCTCACTATGAACAAACAGCAGGTTCGTCAGCCTTTAGAGTTCCTAACAGCTTCAGGTATGCCAGAAATTTTCTAAACAAATTAACAAGTACATTGGGTTCAAATAAATCCCCAAATGTTTCTATTCAGGAAAGTCAAGGTGAAAAGGCCTCAACACACAAAATGACAGTATGTTGCTGAACCTAGTTCAGAGGCCTGCATGGTAAGAGCTGGACTTTAATGTCCAAAAGGTCTAAGATGAAGATGTACTTCCTATGAAATATTCAGGGCTTGCTTAGTCCTGCGAGCGTGAGGGGTACAGTGAGGATGGACACTCCCAATGGGGGACAGCTCTCTGTTCTGCCTGTTAAAGGATATGCTGACTTCTGACTCCAAGCCCACAAATCAGCTGCCAAGTCACTTCAGATTCTATGGACCTCTGTGATGCAGAACATATAATCTCTGTCTCTCAAATGAGAACCTTTGAAAGTATATATAATGATGATGAGATAATGACATGTTGATGCTGAAGAGGTAAAGCAGCTGCTCTAGAGGGAGGTGATTTTTCTCTTTTTAATGAAGATGATATTCTAGAAAACTACAAGGCAGCTTTTCACATAAAGCTAAATGCTATTCCTTTTATTTTTAAATTGTTACATAATATTTGTATATAATTATAAAATGCCATACAATAATTTGATATAAATGTATAATTAATGTACAACGATCACATCAGTATAAATATTATTTGCATCTCCTAAAGCATTTATTACTTCAATGTGTTGGGAACCTTCAGACTATATTTTTTTCCTAGATACTTGAAAGTATATCATGAATTGTATACCATAGTTGCTTTGCAATGCTATAGAATGGCAGAATTCCTATCTAACTCTACTTAGGGACCTATTATCTTTCTCTGTCCTCCTTCCCCATGGCTTCCTAGTCCCTAATGATCACTATTCCACTGTCTTCTTACATGAAAATGACTATTTTTTTAGCTTTCAAATATGTGTGAGGGTGCTGGAGGTTATGCCACTGGCCTGGCAAACATGAGACCACGAGTTCAAACTCCAGCACCATGTACACGAAGTGTCAGAGCAACAAAAGTCACATGAAAAAATAAATGAAAAATTGATTCTCTCATTTTCTTTCTCTCTCTTTCTCTTTCTCTCTCTTTCTCTCTCTCTCTCTCTCTCTCTCTCACACACACACACACACACACATACTGTCCCTCTCTCTTTAAAAAAATATGAGTAAGAACACTCAGCCCTTCTGTGTCTGGCTTATTTCACATAAGATCATGTACTCCAGTTCCAAACTATGTGTTGCTGCAATGGAAAGAATTTCATTTTATTTTTATGGCCAAATAATATACCATTGTGTATATATGTCATGTTTCCTTTATCCACTTTTTCATTAATAGACAGTAGACACTTTGGTTGATTCCATATACTGGCTATTATGAATAGTGCTACAATAAACATGAGAGTTCAGGGATGTATTTGATTGATCTAACTATCTCATTTCTGGTGAAACTGCTGCATCATATGATAGTTTCATTTTTACTTTTTTTAGAAACTTCCATACTGTTTTCCATAGTGAATGTACTAATTTCTATCAACAAATTAAATCTAAAAGGAATATGCTGTAATGCAGTAAAGACTAGATGTGATAAATCCACAGAAAAATCATGCTGAACAGTGAAAAACTGAAAGCATTTTCCTCAAGATCTAGAAAAAGACAATGTAACAATTTTCACCACTCTTATTCAACAGGAACTAGAAGTCTTAGCAAGAGCAATTAGGAAAGAAAAAATAAATATAAGAAATCCAAATAAGAAAGAAGGAAATCAAATTACCCCTGTTTATGTTTAACATGATTCTCTATATTAAATAACTAAATGTACCATGAAAAGACTATTAAAACTGATACAACACTGATGGATGAAATTAAATATGAGACACACCAAAAGAAGAAAAGATATCCTATGTTAATGGATTGTAAAAATACTGCCAAAATGTCCAAAGTGTAGATCTACAGATTTCAATGAAATCTTCAGCAAGATAAAAATGACATTTTTCACAGAAATAGAAAAAAAATTGGGGCTGGAGTGGTGGCTCAGCAGTTATAGCACTTGTCTGGCATGCACGATTATGCAGGTTCAAACCCCAGCACCACATACACAACCAAGTGTCTGAGTAACGAAAGTCATATGAAACACTAGATTAAATTGATTTTATCTTTCTCTCTCTCTCACTGTCCCTCTACTTAAAAAAATAGAAAAAAATTAAAACTTCATATGCACTTATGAAGACGTAAAACTGTCTAGCAATCCTGAGCAAAAATAGGACAAAGCTGGAGGCATCATAATTCCTGAATGCAAAACATAATGAAAAGTCATAGTAACAAAAACAGCCTGGTACTGCCATAAAACTGACACAGGTCACTTGATCAGCATAGAGAACCTACAAAGTAATCCACACATGTAAAGTCAAATTATTTGCAATAAAATTGCCAAGAATGTAGTTTGGAAAAAGGATGGTCTCTTCAATAAATGGTCCTGGGAAAACTGGGTAAACCCATGAAGAACAGTAAACCTCTATCTTTCTCCACACTCACCACAGACAAATAACAACTCAAAAAGAATAAAAAACATAAATATGAAACCTTACACAATGAAACTACTGAAGAAAACACTGGGAAAAGACTTGGAGGCATTGGTATAAACAGGTATTTTTGTAATAAGACAATGAAAGATGAAGAGACAAAAGTAAAAATAGACAAACAATATTATAGCAAACTCTTCTAGAAGCTCCTGCAGCAAAGCAAACAATCAATAGAATGAAGAGAAAACTTGCAGAATGGGGAAATATTTGGAAACCATTCATAAAAAGAACTTAATATCCATGAAAAAGATGAAAAATGAGTAAATTATCTGGATAGACATTTCTCAAAAGAAGACATACAAATGGCCAACAAGTATATACCCAATGTTACTAATCTTCAGAGGAATGCAAATCAAAAATCACAATGAAATACTATTTCACTCTAGTTGTAATGGTCACTGTCAAGCAAACAAACAAAAATAATAAATGCTGGCAACGATGTAGAAATAGTGAAACAGCTATATATTCCCTTTTTAAAGAAGGCTGTTTCCCCCTTTCACTAGTGGAGATTTTCTAGAATAGCATCTTGGACTCCTCAAGGCCATGTCATGGTAAATAACTTCTAGCTAGCTATTCCAGAACTTAAGCAATCTAGTGGATTTGATGGCTGTGTGCACTGGACTTAATTTGCTTGTTAGCGTTTAAGCACAAATAGTGTTTCAGAGTCTTAAAATAGGAGTAAAATACTGTTTTTCAACTTCTATGAATGCTTCCAAGGAAGGTAGAGGAAATATTATATACATTAGATTTTACTTTGCTTTTCATATGCAGAGACTATCTGGAAATTATAATTTAAACTTTTATTTGCCAGGGCCTAGCAATTTTTTAAAAAAAATCTTTGAATTGTATTTGAATCTGAAAATAGATTTGTTGCTTTAAAAATAATGGTTAATTTTGTTTGAAAGAAAACAAAGTAGTTATTAGGAATGAATCACAAACTTGCCCATACTCACCTGAATTGAAACGTAGACTCTTTTTACAGCTAGGGTATTTAGTGAATGCTCATATGTCTGTTTTCCTTTCTGACTGTTAAAAGAAATCCTTGCACATATAGGATGAAAAGTTGAGTTTCAGAGTCAATATAAGGTAGCTCTGAATCCAGGCATCACTGCTTTTTAATGTGCCTTTGGCCAAATGCTTTACTCTCAGGAAGCTTTAGTTTTATTATGTTTAGAATGGGGATTATAGCTCTGGCCCATGGTTTGTCTTGAAGATTAAAATGAGATGAGACATGTAAACAGTTTAGCAGTGGTACATGTCAACACTTAATAACTTCGTTTTTCTTGTCATTATTATAAACATTATTTTAAAATTATACTTGTGAGTCATAGCTATTGTTGTCATTATTAAATTGATGCCTGCTTATCCAGTAAAGAAGTCATTGGTGTTATTAACATATACCTTTTCCCAGTTTTCACCTTATCCCAAACTTCAAGGTCTTTGAAGAGAGTGGCATTGTCTTGTCCTGATTTTGTGTTTAGGCTTAATATTCGAGACTCTGCCAGGTTTCCTCAGAATATTCTCAGACTGTTAAATTCAACTTCTTTCTGTGTTAATCATCTAAAAAATAGGAAATAATATCAGTTTGTACATTTTTAAAATGGTAATGATACCACGGGAAGGATATGTTATGATATGAACAAGATGCCATGTTCATAGCACCCTTCACAGTACATCTTCCACATAACAAGCACCATTAGCTTATATCCTGAATGCTACTGTGATACTTGTTCATTATAACCTCAATAAAGAGCACAGAAAATCTTAACTACAAATATGTGTCCCCAAGATAACCTTGCTCCATCCAAGTAGTCTTATGAGCTTCTAATACACTACCTGAATTCAAAGATTGACCAATGTTCAGATAAACTGGAAAAAGAATGTATTCTTAAATGAATGGCTTGTTTGTAATTTATAAAATACCCTTTATTATCCAAATTGATAATGATGTATGTATGTTTGAATAATTCAAGAAACAGGATGTCAATAGCTTTTAGCATCTGGTACCAAGAGAGCTTCTGCTTTTGAATATTAATTTGGCTAATTTGGGATATTAAGCCATTTAGTATGGTAAGCACGTATGCAAAGCAGTAGGATTCTTGAAGGGTAATTTAATCAGAAATGGGGACATCTAGCATTTCTTTAAAGTGAAATAATTATCCTAAGGTTTCCTAAGGAATAGTCTATAATTGACAAAGAATAAGATACTCCAAGTAAAGTGTAAATGGGCATAAAATGAGATATGGCAAATACTTTTGGAAGGAGTCAGTACCAGGGTACTTTGTTTTGTATTACTTTATTCCATTTTATACACATTAATTTATTGTATAGTATAGAAACTAATTAGTTTAGTTCTTCAATTTAAAAGACACCAAAAGTACAGGCAACAACATTTTTAAAAATACAAGTGAAAGTATATCAAATTAAGAAGCTTCTGAACAGAAATAGAAACAAATAACAGAGTGAAAAAGCAACATGTGGAATACGAAAAATATTTACAAACCATACATATATGATAAAGGGGCTAATATCCAGAAAAACAAACAACTCCTAAAAGTTCATATCAAAAGAAGAAAAACCCAAATAACCCCATAAAAATGGTAAAGAACTTGAGTAGACATTTCTTCAAAGAGGACATAAAAATAATCAACAGTTATGTAAAAAGGTGGTCTATATCACTAGTTATCAGGGAAATGCAAATCAAACCTATAAGGAGATACCACCTCACACCTGTTACAATGCCCATTGTCAAACAAACACCAACACCAACAAAACCCAGAATATATAACATGTTAGGATGGACAGACACTAGGAACTTTGTACATTAACTGGGGTATACAAAACTATGCAGCTATACGGAAGATAGTATGGGGATTTCTCAAAAAATTAAAATCAAAAGAATTGAAATCAGATATTTGAAAAATATTTGCAATTTTTTATTGACAATAGTCAAGAGGTAGAAATCATCTACAGTTTCAACTGACAGATGAATAGATATCTTTGGTGGACTATTCAGCCATAATTATGTTGGAAATATGGGGTTTGGGCTTATCATTCAGTGATAAAATGCTAGCCTAACATGTGAGGTTCTAAGTTCAGTCCTCAGCACCATATAAAATAAAGAAAATAAAGAATGTAGGAAATTTGGTCATTTGTTACAAAATGGAATATCCTTCATACTAAATGAAATACCTTCTGTCGGGGACAGTGCTGCACAATTCTGCTTACCTGAGACCACTGACATAGCAGAATTCAGAGATACAGAAAGTAGAATGAGAGTTACCAGGAACTAAGGAGGGAGAAATCAATGATAGTATCTCACTCATGCAAGATAAAAATGTTCTAGAGCTCTGCCATACATTGTTGTGCTTATGATTGATAAAGCCGTTCTCTTCATATGAAAGTTTAAGAGGGAGGGTAGATTTCATGTTAAATGTTATTTACCAATTTTTTTAAAAGTCCTTTGAGGAAATATACTTTCTTCATCAATGTGATAGATTGTGAAGATACAAAGAAAAAAAAACTCGTATTCTGTTCTTATAGGATAAAATCATGTCCAGACATACAAGCAAATAATTTAAATCAGTTTAAGAGTCAGTGATTTACCACAAATATGTAAATACATTGTGGGAGAATTTATAGAGGATTAGTAGATTCAGCATTTTCAATGTCTAATTTATGTTTGTATTGAGTGGAGAATATAAATGTAGTAAGTGTTTTCCATCTTTTCTTTTGGTACTCAAAATGAACATGGGTGACATTGCTAGTATTCCCTTGTCATGGATGAATAAATGGAAAGTAAGAGACATCCGGTACCTTTCCCAAAGTCAAACACCTCCTAATGTACAGAAGTGGCATGTAAAGGCAAGACTCTGGCATGCTAGTCCTCATGTCTGTGAATCACTAGTTTGTCACTCTGAAGAGAGAGATTAACACATGCTAAAAAATAGTGATACAATTATTGCATTTCAGACTCTCAGACTACAGAATCCAGATTAAACACATCAAGTGATTATTGCTAACTTGACTGTTCATGTAAATTATTTTTTTTAGGTTTAACATTTAAGCATAATTATTTGGAAATTACCACAACTCCAATTATTACACACAGTTTAAGACAAAAGCTAGAATGCATTTCCTTTGTCTTTGTGTTAATTTTCAGAGAAGAGAAACAGATAAAATATAGTTTCAGAGTGTGCTATTACCTGACAAATTCCTCTGCATGCCATGAAAATTTTGGACACTGAATTTCAAACTCAAATTTGTGGATCCCAGAATTATAGCTTAATCTATTATGAATTGTGATCTTTATATTAATAACAGCTTTTTTCTGTTCACAGTAATTAAAGACAATCTCATGGATGCAGTATTTGTTCAGCAGATAATTCTCAATAATTGATTTCCTTAATGATACCAAAGTTCTATTGTATTATATGTGCACGAAATCTATTTCAAGTGTGTTGGAAATATATAGTTTCTAACTGAGAAAGCTAGAATAGAAATCTATCTCTGCATCTTTTTAAAAAGAGAGGGAGAGAGAGAGAGAGAATCAACTATGTTTAGTTTTTCATCTAGTTTTCGTTGCTCCAACACTTAGTTGTGTATGTGGTGCTGGGGTTTGAACCCTGGTCCTCATTCATGCCAGGCAAGCTTGATACTGCTCAAACACTGCTCCAGTCTTCTCTGCATGTTTTCACAACTCAGTGTTGTCTCCCTAGAGCCATTTGCAACCTCCTATCTGGGAAAGTTAGAAGCACTGAAGCACAGAGAAGCTGAGTAACTTGTCTGAAGTTGTAAAGCTATTAAGGAACAGAAATCAGATAGACAGATACACTCTGTCTATCTGATTTCAAAACTGTGCTGCATCATTTCCGTCTGTACATGAAGACATTGTTAGTTCTCATGTGTGATGGTTAATCTGAATTGCCAATTTGATTAGACTGAGAGATATCTAGGAAACATGTAGGATTAGGAGACTTCAGGGTAAGTCTATAAGGGTGTTTTCTGAGAGACTGGCAGGTGGGACAAAAAACTGAAGGGAGGGACACATACAAGGGTAGCTGGTGGCTCACATAAAATAAGAGGCAGAACCAGTGGAAGCCACAGTGCATACAAGCTTGGTTTTGAGTGGGTGCATGTATTGCTACTGCCATTGCCCATGAACGCTGGACTCCCAGCTCCTTCCCTCTTTCAGTGTGGACTTTCCATCAGTTATTCTCCAGGGAATTTTCAGACCTGAAGTCTTGGACTGGGGCTGCCTTGTTGGTCCTTCCTGTTTTGCAGATCCAGTATCAGTTATTCATTCCTCTTGCTCTCCAGCTTTCAGATAGCCGTTGTCATTGTAGCACTACCCAGTCAGTTTCTGCTCATATAATCCAAGATAAATGGCCTTTTATACACATACATGTTCTATTGACTCTGTCAATCTAGAGAACCCTGACATATTCATCATAAAAATAAACTTGTCAATTAAACCAAAGGTTCCCAGCAATTGCCACCCTAATACTTGGCTCCCCGTGCTGCAAAACTCTTTATAATATGTGCCTGTGCTTGTTATAACAGTTATTGTATCTTCATTATCTTAAAGCTTTTTCCAGTTTGGCTTACATGTTCACTTATTCATAGAAGACACCCTTATTCCCATGTTGCTGAATTCCATGGTCTATACCTAGCTCCGGCAGTTCCTATCCTTCTTTTGAGTAAATTTACTTTACTTGGCTCCTGGTTTTATATTCAGGGTCTTGACTTTCTTCTACCTCACCTATCTCTCATTCTTACTTCTCCACAAGCTTTTAATGTAGGAGCATCTCTATCTTTGATGCTCTGCTTAACTTTGGTGGGTCACAGTTCCAAATGCAAACCTAAATTTCAACAACTTCTAAAATTGGAGATTTTAGCTCAGATCTCTTTTCCAACTCAAGGCTTCTATTTTCAAATGTCTATTGTGGTTCTCTACTTGGATGTCTAGCAAATATTTAAAATGAACCATATCCAAGACTCAATTATTATGTTTCCTTCCAAATCTGTTTAAATTAACTAGCTAACTTTCACATTTCAACAATCTGCCTGTTTCTCATTGTTACAGCTGTCACCTTGACCCAAACCACTGCATAATTTGCTTGGATTATTTAAAATAAATAATGAAAACTAAATATTTAACAAGTATTCTGGCTTCAAACAGTTTTTGCCTACAGTCTGTTTTCATTATGGAAGCCAGAGGGTCCAAAATATAAGTCAGATGATGTCATTCTTCTGCTCCAAACCTACCTAATAATTTCACACAGAGAAAACGTCCAAAGGTTCACATCATTCTATCTCTGATCTCCTCTCCTCTCCTCATTTTTCTTTTCCAGTCCACTGTTCCACTCATTCTATAGGACGTTGTCTCCAGATGCATCCTCCAGCTATGTTTGCCTGTCCTCAGATAATATTCACTATCTCATATCTTTTAAGTTCTAATTCACATTTTACACTTCCAATGATCTCTGAGTGGCACTGTAAACCACCTACCCCTCACTTGTTCTGTTTCTATTAAAAAGCAAATAACAGTGAAAGATATTTTTCTGGTACAGACAAGGTAATTTACAGTTTAGCATGGTGACTGTTATGGTTTTAGATATGAGGTGTCCCCCAAAAATCTCACATGTGAGACAATTCAGGAAAGTTTAGAGGTGAAATGGCCAGGTTATGTTATTCTTAATCTAATCAATACATTACCCTCTGATATGGATTAATGGGGTGGTAGGCAAGTAAGGTAAGATTGGAGGAGGTCCATCATTGAAGCATGACTTTGGGCTATATATTTTGTCCCTGGTGTGAGGAGAATTCTCTGTGTAATTCCTGGTATGGTGTCCTAAGCTACTTTTCTCCACCACGCTCTTCCACTATGATGATCTGCCTCACCTCAAGCCCAGAGCATTAGAATTGGACATCTATGGACTGAGACTTCTGAATCTGTGAGCCCTAAAATAAACATTCCTTCTCTGATTGTTCTTGTCAGGTCTTTTGGTCACAGTGGCAAAAAAAGCTGACTAAACAATGACAATTTGTCAACTGACTTTCTCAACAGAGATAATAAGACTATAAGGAGCAATACTTGTTCATTTCCACACTGTTTTTTTCTAAGAGCTTAGAACGGGAACTGAGGCATAACAGCATCCCAGAAAATATTTGTCCAATGTGCAATAAAAGATCAGTATATAGAAAATATCTTAGCTATCTTAACTTTGTAGAAGCCAGAGGTTAAGTTTATTCTCTAAACTATCAAAGGATAGATCATTTTTTTCTCTCAGAGTCCCAGCTACAACTAACGTCCAGTTTTCTACCTCATAATCATAGCTCAATGCAAATTTATTTCTGGTTGCATATAAATCACCAAGAAGTTCAATGATATTGATCTTTGGTGCCATTTAATAGGTTGGTCAATGATTACCTGCAGGCGCGACCCTGAATCAGCATTTGCTTTTGTGCCCTCTGGCTTGTAAATAACTGAAATAATGTCCTTTTACTTTGCTTTGGCAAATTCAGGAAAATTTTTCTTGCCATTAAAGGTCATCAAGTGCTTAACTGTGGGCTTTTTGGTTTAAAAAAATTGGGATATAAGGAAGAATGAGAATCATTCATTAATACTTCCTTCAACTTTAATTGCCTTGAGATTAATCTCTTGTTATGATAGTAAATTCTATCCCTTCTAGGACACTTTGAACACTGAAATTCAATAATTTGAACTTCATGGACAGGGAATTTATATGTCACAGTCAGTTGTCCCTTCAGTCTTTGAATCAGCTAGCATTTATCCATATCAAACTCCATTTGTCCATCACTTCTAAAACTCTTGAAAATTTCCAGCTGCTCATTGGAGCTGGGTGTGAAGGTTGACAAGGATCATCTATTCTTTCCAGAATGACAAATAGCTTTACATGGTGATCCCCACATTTTATCTTAATTTCTTGGCAAACATTAATTTAATTTTCTGCTAAATGATTTTAATCTCATGCAGAACCAAAGTGAACTAAGTAACTGTCTCAGAAATATTCCCTAGCTTGTCAGGATAATTCTTTCTTCCATTTAAATGAAAATTAAGTAATACTTAGTGGTGATTTTTTTAATTCATCAACATAATTACTATTGTCATTGTGAACCTCTGAGAGACGTTAAACTTGAATTTCCCAATAGGCACTGATATAGTGGAAAATAAAGTATATAGTGGTTATCTGAACTTATTTCTTCAAGAGAGATTATAGAGAAACAATATAGTTTGAGAACATCTTGAAAAGGAAATACTCAGATATTATCAAACCCAATCATGACAGAATTTACAGATAAATTGAGGCTCAGCCAGGAATGATGAATGCATAAATTCACATGGTATCAAGTTGGGCAGAGGTCGACTATAAACCGTGGTCTTTTGACTTTGCCCAGGAAAGTACTGAAATTATATGCAAATTTTAGTGAGTGTATTCAAAAGGATGCTTGTTTAAGGATGGTGTCCATAACAATTTAGCACAAATGCTATTTATCTTTTTAAATTTAAGTACCAGGGACCCAGCTGGACCTTTTTGTAAATTTAATTCCAAGGTTCATGTAAAAGTAAATTGAGCACTGTATTCAGTTTCAGACATTAGTACCATCTTCCCCACTGAATAGCATTGATGGATAACTTAGATCTGACCCCCAGGGCTTTGGATTTCTGTGACTACAGCATTTTCTGAGCAGAAGTACAGTCCTTGGAATGAAATGCTAAATGTATTTCCAGGTACCCATGTGGGGATAGAATAAAATACCTGAAATGTAATATTTCTAAATAAAGAAGTATATTAAATTTTTATTTTCTGCTGACTTCTACCTCCTCTCTACACAATTAACAAGACACATATAAGTCAGAAAATTCTAATATAGTCTTCTTTACAAAAAATTATTATACAACTTTAAAATAATAGGACACATGATAAAGCACAATTGTAATTTTCATCCACTATAGGTTTGAAGTTGTGTGTATGTTCATTGGTAGGAGAATCAGATATCAACATCAAAGTATTTTAATACTTCTTTAATAAGCCAGAAAAACTAACTGAAAAAATGGATCCATTTAATATCAAATATGTATTATATGTGAATAGCATTGATGTCCCTGCTTTGCTCCTGATTCCTGCACCCTAGGTATGCTAGCTCTCTTACAGACACACTTTCCTGTCTATAAATGAAATAGTTGAGCTAGCTTCTTGAAGTCTTTTTTAATAATCAGTGTCTATTTTATGATTTGTTACTGAACTCAAACTGCAAGTCTCTACCACAATTTTCTATGGCAGAAATTATAAGAATTATTTTTTGTGTGATCCAAAATAATATTTATCTGAGACCTTGGCAACTTGAGACTCTGCTATTATACATATATCATCCCTAGATGGGTTGATTTTTGTTATTTCTTAATCAGAGTTTTGAACAATTGTAGTCCTAAGGCCATTCTTTTTTTGCTTCTAAAGTTGGCCTTTTGGGGTCATAATAAATCATATGCATTAAGATTTTTCTGTTTGAAAAAATACCAAGACTTGATTTTAATTCAGATCTTAAGGCTCAGCAAAGAGAACTTTGTCATACTTGATTGTATTTGTCTCAGATAATTTCCCCCTCCATTTCTATCCTGTTCTTCTCTCCCTTATAGTTACACAACTAGGTCTGACATACCAAAAGTCAATGTCAGAAGAAACAGGTCTGAGTTCCCTTCCTATTGCCCATTTCCCAGAGTAAGTATGTGGGGAAGTTAGCCCTGTCTACTACTGGATTATCAAAATGTTGTGGGACATCCTTCTTACACAGTGTGAAATGAATTCTTTACAAAATTAGACATCTAAACAGTGAAAAGGTCATGGAAGGAGCCCTAGGCAGATGGAGCCCAGTGGTTAAGCTTCATTAATCTCCTGGTAAATCCACCTCTGGTCACCTCTGGCTAAGCATTTACCCCTGTCTGCTCCAGTATTACAATTCAAAGAAGGCACAAAGCACTAGCATCCTACCCTTTTACTTTTGGAGAAAAATAATAGTAAAAATACTTTATGTGGGTTCTTGCCTGAAACATGCAACACTGTTTTTTGAAAGCTACAGAGGACAGTGGGTAAGATTTTGCTTTCTTCCTTCATTAGATTTTACATGCCTTGAAGTTGAATGACACCGAGAATACAGATGCAGATGGGGTGTGTTTTAGTCAGCTTTATGGTGCTGTGACTAAAAACACCTGACAAGAGCAATTTTAGGAGGAAAAGTTTATTTGGGAGCTCATGGTTTCAGAGGTCTTAGTCCACAAAAGGCCTGCTCCATTCTTTGAAGCCCAAGGTAAGGCCGAATATCATAGTAGTGTGACACAGGGAAATGAACCAAGCCATGGCTCCATGAAGCAGAGAGAGAGAGAGAAACTCTATGCCAGATACAAAATAGATACCCAATAGGCATGCCCTAGTGACCCACCATCTCCAGCCACAGCCTACCTGCCTTCGGTTGCCAGCTGATCTCTATCAGGGGAATTAACTTGCTCATTAGGTTAGGCTCTTATAATTCGTTCATGTCACCCCAGCCTTGCTCGTTGTCACACATGAGATGTTTGGGGACACCTCACATTCAAACCATAACAGGGTGTTTCTTACAAGATGCCTTCATGGACAAAATATTGATGTTAGCATAATGCATACAATTTATGTAAAATATTCAGACTTATTCTAACAGTAAAGAGGAATATGTTGCTTTAAGATTGTGGATACATTTAAATGATTGTAGGCTCACAGAATGAACTTTAGTGATAAAATTTTAGAGAAAAATGAAGGATGAGAAAAAAAAGTACTTGACCTAGAGTAAATGCCACTCAGTGTCAGTACAAGGCAAGGAGACAAGGTTAGCATTCATATTTCATAAGTCTGGTAATAACAATACTGTAATCTGCACAGCTACTTTGGATGTGAAATGATATTCTATTTCTGTGGAAATCAGCTTTCCTTACATAAGGTATCCTTCTCTTCCCATGTGAAAGCTATTTGTATTCATTTTTAAAAAAGAAAGAATCACACAATCTACTGACCATATTCCCAGAGCTCTCTATCAGGCATAATTATTTTCCTCCAGTCCTTATTATCTTTATAGGTAATTAACATATTTGAGAATATATGATGCATATCCTTTTGTCCTGGTTTATTTTTGTACATAATCCAATGTTAGTATTCTCCATTGTAAATGATCCTTTTGCAGATGTTCACGCTAAGTAGTGAATATCCAAGTTTATTTAACTTTTCCTCCCATTACTGGATATTTATGTTATTTCCAAACTTGCCCTATTAACATACACTGAAATAAAATTCTGTGTATAAGCTCTTTACCTATTTCAGATTCTGTTCTTAGGACAGATTCCCGGAAGCAAAATTAGATATTCCAAGGGTTTGAATATTTTCCTTTCTTAAAAGGCATTTTTAAATGCATGGTTCCAATCACAAACCAGTAGGGTGCTCTGATTTCACATTTAAAATCTAAATTTGTGAAAGATTCTATTAAGCTAACTTTGATATTCTTTTTTCTCATCCCATGCTTCAAGGTTGCTTTCTCTGTTACAGGATGGGTATAATACAGTGATACTGGATAGAACCACCAGGCTTTTCTTAATTCTATTGAGTGATAACAAGTTCTAATTGTTGTGTGGGGAAAACTGACATTGAATGCAAGTTGGTTATTCGATCCTTCCATGTGACCTCACCTATCATTTTGAAGTGATTATGTTTTCTCCCTAGTGAATAAACACAGATCAAGATAACAGGCTTTATGAGTGCGCAGTCTTTCATTGTAATTAACACTGATGTGATACAAAGTCTTTTTTTTTTAAAGAAAGAGGGACAGTGAGAGAGAGGGAAAGAGAAAATCATTTTTATTTAGTTCTTCATGTAGCCTCTGTTGCTCTGACTCTTTGTTGTGTGTGTGGTGCTGGGGTTTGAACTCGTGTCCTTGTATCCTCATGCATGCCTGACAGGCACTGCAATTGCTGAGCTACAACTCCAGCCCTGATACAATGTCTTGAGCAGAATTTTTTAAATTCCATTATTCCACCCACCCCAACCACCATTCTTCTTTCTTTCTGCTTTAGTAATACAAATATATTAGATTGCACATAAGTGTGAGATCATGCAGATGGAATAGTATTTGATGTTTATATATAGCACCATTTTAATCCATTTTTTACCTTTAAAAATGCTTAATTTTTCATATTTTGGTTCTTGAAAATAATGTTGCACTGAACATGTAAGTGCAGCAATATTGCTGAGGTAGAGATTTCATTTCTTTTCACTATAAACCCATAAATGGGATTACTGGGTCACATGGTAGCTCTATTTTAAAATTTTAGAACCTCCATAATGTTTTCCATAACAGCAGTGCTAATTGACATTTCTACCAACAGTGTGCAATGGTTCCATTTTCTCCACTGAGGAGATATCTCCGTGATTCTGATTTAAATTTCTCTAAGGATTAATGCTGTGGAGCATCATTTCATATACCTGTTTTCTCTTTATGTCTTTTTTGAAAATATGTCTATTCAAATTCTTTGTCCATTGTTCTATTGGGTTGTTGTCTGCATTATTTGAGTTTCTTAAATATCTTATCTATTAATTCTTTATCAGACAGTTTACAAATTCAACCTCTACCCCATTCTGTAGGTTGTCTTTTCATTTTATTCTTCATTTCCTTTGCTGTGGAAAAAAACATTATTAAGGTAAAAAAAAAGTGATTCTTTTACTCACTTTTGATTTTTTATGTGACATAATCCTATTTGTTCAGCACTTATAAGATTTGAGAAAAAAAGAAATAATCTTTCACTGTACCTTTACAGTGAACTCATGGGCAGGAATAGTATGCATAAGTTAGAGAAGACAGATGCTTAGCTCAAAACAAGGAAACCATTTCTTGTGAATACCACTATGTCTTTTCATTAGAAACCAAGTTGTTTCTCTCTTTGTCTGTCTCTCTCACTGTCCCTCTCTCTTTATAAAAAAAAAAGAAAGAAAGAAAAAAAGAAACCAAGTGAAGGCTTGATCACATTGTATTAATTGGGGTTTACCATTGGTAGGTAGATAGATTTCATGACTTTAGAGTTGCCTTTCAATTTTGAAATTTACTGATTGTTTTTCACAGTTGTCTGTCTGGATTGATGAATGTCTGAGGCAAAAAGAGTACAAAGAATCCTAGGAGAAAAAGTATCCTAATAAAAGAGTTACTCACAAGGGTTTGGCCCACGATCAGGAAGAGTTGTGGCTAAGAGAATGGTTTGTTGAGTGTCCTTCATTGTTGTCCCAGCCCAGGTTTTTGTAATACACAGTGTGGTTTCATGAAAAAACTATGTAAACGAAAAATAAAAGAACATTTTTCAGTAAAATCCTATGACATTATTGTGTAATAAGATAGCAGTAATCCACTCCATGGTCTACAACTCAACTTGGGCACCTTGAGGACTCTAGGTGAGACTGGAGGGCATCAGTAAGAATGCATAATGGAAACAACCCATTGCCCTGTAAGGTAGGAAACATGATGAGTAGCAGGAAACAAACATCCTTTTGAAAAAGAAATGCCAGTAGACACTAGTGGTTCTCAGGGGAAGGCAAGGGGCCCTGAAAAAGAGGAGGCTGGGCTAGTAACAATTAAATGAAATGATGTGTGAATATTTCCCCCACATTGTAGTCAGACAGCAAGAGTGTTGAGTTCACTTTGAAAAATAATTCTCTTGGAAAACTCTATGCTACTAGAGGCAAACAGCCAATATTATGAACTCTGTACAATGCTGAGTCGTAACTCAGTTTGATTTTGTTTTTCCAAACAGTTAAAAAGAAACTTGGCTGATACTTTCAAAGGGGAAATTGAGACAGAGAACAATTCTGGAAACGGAATATTGCATTTCTCAGGTTCATTTGCTATGACTGCCTACCAAAGCAATTATAGGCGAACCTTCCTTTCTTCCTAGAAGATAATAAAAATGATAATTAGCAATCTGCTCCTTCATTTCTTCACATGTTCTTGACCTTGCTTTGCTATTTAAGGATTATCATTTTGCAGATAACTTTTAGAAAGAATATGATTTGATATGTTTGTAGAGGCTTTCTTTTCTTAAATATAAATGTTTTCCCAGTATTCTCTAAGCAAGAAGTAGGTTAATAGAAAAGACCCTTGTTAATTCTGTTTCCTTACATTCCAGGAACTTGTATAAGAATGTACATTGAATGATGTAACTTCAAAATATTTATTGGAAACTTATGAATAATTAATAATCTGTGAGAGTTTAATTAAATTTATTTCACCTTTAAGATTAAGTGCAGGGCAAAAGCACAAGGTTTTGGTGTCTGACTAACCTGTAGTTACATTCTCACCCCATGGTGCCCAGGCTAAGCCTTAGCCTTTCTAGCTGGGAAGTGGTGAGAACCTAACAAAGACTTCTTGTGAAGATTAAGTAGAATGAAGGATATAAACTATCTTGCATTGAACTTCCTGATCTCAAGAACTCTACTCTGTGAGTATAATGTGGAGGAAAAGGACAACCTTGAAAACTATATCTGAATAAGTGCTCAAGTGTCAATCTGGGCTTTAAGTTTTAGGGAAGAAAAAGGGATATCTTTCAGAGCAGTGAGTTCTTACTGGAGAAGGAGAGGCAACTACTGGAACTGGGGTGGGAGGACAGGGTGAAGAGGTTGCCTCTGAGCCCCTAACTTAAGTCCTATAGCATTTACCTGATGCTTGGAATGACCAGCACCCTGAAGTCTTGCAAAGTCCCCCATTGTTATATTCAGGGTACATTTCATGGTATTTGGATCTAGTAATTGTTTGAATTAAGGTTTCAGTAAGCCAGAAATTCAACAAAGCCACACTAGATATCAAAAACTCCATGAGCCTTTAAGTCTCTTTGTCAGTATCCCCACTGAATATGCTTGGCAAGTCCACCTGAGCTTATCTGGTAATAGTCATAGAATCCATCATTTCTCTCTGTTCCTGTGTTTAATACTGGCTGTTTTAGGTTTTAATTATTTTAGCAGTTTTGTTGCCATTGTTCCAATATGGTACATCATTCATATAAACAGCAAAGAGCACCTTCTAATTTACATCATGTCTCTGAAAACATTTCAGAAGGTAATTAGAATGTTTGTCCCTTGGCAGTAAGGTAGAAACAGTAGAACAAGAAAATGTATTTTACACATGATGACTATGCTTCCTTGGGAAGGAATAATGGGGGTCTAACCTCAACTTTTTCATATGTATCTTCAAGAGAACCTATCCTGCTCACTAATGAAACTCATTAATTTCTCACCTTAATAGGTTCATAAACCTGTCCAGCCATCCCTTGTTATAATGGTGGATTGGTTCCAGGATCCTTTGGATACCAAAATCTATGGATGAGCAAGTACCTTACATAAAATAATGTAGTATTTATATGCAAATGTTTTTGTATATAAATACTGCACCATTGGTACCTCTGGAAAAACATGAGAATGCTGTGAATGGGAAGCAGCAATAATTAATAGTAAGATGGTCACAGGTTTGAGGGTCTGAAAGCAATAGATGGTTATTTGATTGAAGGTCAGGATAGAGGATGATTTATATTTGTAGGCATAAAATTGGGTGGATGATGTAACTGACCAAGATATGATATAGAATTGGTCCTCTGTATCCATGGGTTCAGCATTTGTGGTCTCAATTTTTCCTCAATTTTGAGGAAAAATTCTCATTCTCATCTGCACTGTAATACTCTTTATGCCACTGTTTCCCCCATTTTATTTTGTAATAGTGATTGAACCCAAGAACATTTTACCATTGAGATACATTATCATTCTTTTCAACTTTTTTATTTTGCAATTTTGCCTTGCTAAGTTGCTCAGGCTTGCCTGAAATTTTTATCCTCTTACCCAAGTAGCTGAGATTATAGGTGTGTTCCACCATGCTCAGCTTACTCATTTACTAAAAATAATAATAATACTCATCCTCCTTTGCTTCACACAACTAGTGTGGAATTTAATGAGGGAATTTGGGAATTAATTTGTAAAATGTAAAGATTATGAATTTTATGTATTATATGCAACAATCTATAAAGAAATTTCTTTCCTCTGGGATTTCTTTTTAGATCCTGTAAATCAGGCAATCCCAGGTTTTAGTCTATGAGATATTCTTATTTTAAAGATGACTAATTTAAAATGTAATTCTATTCCAGGATTAGCATTCTTTTGTCTTCTCATTTGATTTGCCTGAAATGTTGTGAAGTGTATGTGACGAAATGATTATAAGGTAGATTTGGAGTTGTTAAAAGGTGCTTCCTCTCTCAATGGAAATAACCATTTCATTTTGTAATTTACCCATTTCTACTGGAAATGTATTGGGGTGTGTCCTTATTCTGAATCTACAGATTGATTTTAAAAATGGTATTCTTAATCATAGTGAAGCAGAAGATTGAAATCTGTGAGCTGTGTAAATATTTCCTTGTAGAGAGAAATATGCTTAAGAATTTTAGTAGAAGATGAAGGAGAGATGCATGTAGGGGCTTGACTAAGGAGAGTGACAAAGGAGCAAGACCCTAGAGAACTACAAGGGCTCCTTGATAACCAGTAGTTTTCAGGAAAGGATGGTTAGTAGAATGTTCTGAAGGAAGGGATTTGCCTAATATAGGGTAGTATGCTTTTTAGGGGAGCTGTAAATCCAATTTATTTTAAGAAAACCAGTGAGTTTTTCATTAGGAAGCCTACAGCTGGAACCCAGATCTCTAGTCATTATGTTGGTCGACATTTTCTCACAAAACTGTTAACTGCCAAATGTTTCCCTGAAAGTCCTAAAATGTGTTTTGCTCCCAACTTTCTACACCATTTCTTTTAATTATAAACCAAATTATGCTTGCCCTTCTTGTGAGGCAGAGGTAATTGTAGGAAGACAGTTGATCTGTCAGTTTATGTTACCATAGTAGGTCCACATATTTCTGGGACTGAGTCTTTGTTTTAGAAGTCCATTGATGCTATTATGTTATCGTACCCAGATTCCATGGCATTAATTCCAAAATCTCCAAACTCTCATGGGTTTAGGAGACTATTAAGATGGCAATGCAGTCTTTGGCTGAGACATGAAACTCCAGGGAGAGAATGATATTTAGAACAACTGGGCTACACATTCTCCTTCTACGGAAAATCTAGGTGAGACACCAAAAGTCAAACTGGTGTGTCTTTGGGGAACCTGAATGCAGGACAAAGAGAGAATCTGGTTCTAAGGTGCTGACAGCTGGTACTCCCACTTGTATTTTTGGGAATACATTTACTTTGTTATGGTTTTCATATTCAGGTGTTAGCTTCTCTCAGTTAAGAACTAAGCTAGGGGTTGACTACTTATTCCACATTTATTTAGTGCTATGCACTAGGATAAATGTGGGCACTTTGGTGAGTAAAATATCATAATAGTAGATCCCTCATGGGGCCCTCAGCCTACTCAGAAAAGTTCTTTCCAGATAAACAATTTTAATAGTGTTAAGTGTATGGCAGTATCCTATGATATGTTATAGGATGAGCCAATAATGGAACTTAAACTGATTTGGGAGCTCAGGAATGATTGCATCAAAGTCAGTCCCTAAAACTTGAGGTCCCCAAATCCAGGGCTGTGCAACCCAAGTCTGAGCACCCTTTCTTCAAACACAGTAATACTGTGGATGACAGCACTGATTTTGTTTGTACACAGTCAAGCTATTAAATGTTGTTAGACACCATACTTCTTATTTTTGAACTAATGTAGTGCGACACGCTGTAGAAGAATAAGATGACATGGACAATAGCCATGTATGATAAAATGTCTGGACATCATCTTTTAAATGGAGAAAATGACATCCCCACTTCCTGATTTGCTATATGTACGGACTGTATCGCTGCCTGTAGAATACAGACAGAAACAAAGCTGGTACTTAGCAATATTAGTTCTGATTTTCTGAGCCCTCTACTGTGACACTATCATTAGTTCTTATTTATGGACTTGGCTGGGTTTTGGTTCAGTTTATAGAGAAGGCTGATTTCTATTCATCAAGACCCTCCATGAATGACCTATCAGTTGTCTTCTAATGAGGCTCTCATCTTTTATACAAGATGTACATAAGATGAATAAGATCTTGTGTTCCCTGCCTTGTTGTTCTTATGTTGAGAAGAACCATTTCAGTCTTCCAGAGACAGACCAATGGCATTCATTGTGATGTATCACACTGATATCGACATATCTGTAAATGGCACTTACCCAAGCATGGCATATTTTGCTGGATGTGTAGATGAGTTTTTCATGATATGGTGTAGTCAAACTTGTCCTATTAATAAGAATCACAGCGCTGTGGATGGCAAGACATGATAATGCAATTCTGAGTGGAATTCGAATGTATGGGAGATAAGAGAAGGTGACCCTAAGGGCAAATTGATAATTGCGGCAAGCGCAGTGCTTCCCACCAATGTACAGACATAGGTTAATTTATATTTCCCCGCAGGTATTTGTCTGATAGACTGATGATGTTAAGCAGAATAACAAAATCTGCATTTAAATGAATGTATTATAACATGGAAAAGTAGATCCAGAATACAAAGTAAGCACCAACATGTTTGGAATGATAACAAAGTACAGTATCTTCAGAGTCCTCAGGGAATATGATATATGACTTTCTTAGGTGGTGTCTCTTAGAGTCCGTCTTTTCTGGAGCCTGGCTAAAGAATAAGGACAATTGTACACCTCTATATATCATACTTGGGTTTTTTCTTTACTATGCCATAGAAACACTGAATTAATGTTTTTAATGAATTAGGAAGAATGCTAAGTAAGAAAAGCACCAAAATGGAAAATTCACTGAAGCACAGACTCTGTGGGCTAAGAAGTAAATTACTTTTATTAGTTTTTCCTTTAAAAGTAATGACCTGGCTATTTTTACTTTAAATATTGCATAAGCAATTTTGGAATATAAAGGGGACCCACTTATTTAGAGTCCTAGCCTTTCCTGAAACTTAAATAGGATCAATGATGAAATTCAAAATACTTAACTGGTATATAACCAACAGCAACTAATCAGAAAAAATGTCACCCATAGTTCAGGAGCAGAATCCCAGCAGTTCTCCAATATTTCAGGTGTTAACTTTTTTTAATTTTGTGGTAGCAGGGAGATCTGAGAACCCAGGAAAAGGGCCTTAGTGACCACGTTGCTACTCCACAACATCTAGAGAATGTGGGTCTATTTACCCATTGGTAAGAAAGTATTTCAGAATTTTAATTGTAATGTGCATACCAGGTAAATATCAGACTAGAATAGAAAAACCATTGATTCTATTTTCTTGTCCATTTGGGCAACAGAAATCCCAGACTACCGGCCATCTGCCACTCACAAGCTATTGAATTTGCAAGTCAATGTCTGTTACGGTTTGGATGTGAGATGTCCCACAAAAGCTCATGTGTGAGACAATGTAAGAAGCCTTAGAGGTGAAGTGCTTGAGTTATGGGATCCTTAACCCAATCAGTGAATTAATACTCTGATAAGGATTAACTGAGTGGTAAATGGTTTGGTAGGGTGTGGCTAGACAAGGTAAATCTTAGGAGCCATGCCTTTGGGGTATGTGTGTGTGTGTGTGTGTGTGTGTGTGTGTGTGTCTGTGTGTATATATATATATTTTTTTTTTGGGGAGGCTGTACTTAGTCTCTTTTGTTTCCTGGTGTGATGTCTTGAGCTACTTTAAGGTGATGTTTTACCTCACCTTAAACTCTGAGGAATGAGTCAACTATAGACTGAAGTCTCTGAACTGTGAGCCCCAGAATAAACTTTTCCTTGTTAAAATTGTTATTGTCAGGTCCTTCAGTCCCAGTGATGAAAAAGCTCACTAAAATGATCTCCTTTGTAACATTTTTCCTTAGCAAAGCTTTTTAATGGTCGAAGCTAGTTTATCTTTAGGAGTGTCCCTAAGTGTCTGTATAAGGGCTGTAACAACCAGCCCCCAGCACTTCTACATGTCTCTTTTCAGAAACAAGGGAATCTATCTATCCCTGTGATCCCTTAAAAGCAATTCTTTCCATTAAGTTCCTCTTTTGCTTAAATCTGCCAGAGCATGTTTCTTTTCTTTTCTTTTCTTTCTTTTAACCTGCAATCATGGAAACTTAACTGACAGGAATTGGTTGCTATTTTTATGGAGCAGTGACCCCTCAGCATTTGTGCTATTCTCTGGATCTTTTCTCTATTCAAATGAAATTCTTTCTTCCTTCTCTCCTTCCCTCAGCTTCCTATCTTTCTACTTCCACCTGTGATGTGTAGAATCAATTCTGTATCATCTGAACAAATCAATCCAGTGAAGTCTCCCAGTTCCATGGAATTTTTATGTGGGGATGTATGTGAGCAAGCAAAGCAATTATGTATGCATTACTCTATAACCAGAAATATATCCAGAATAGATAAGTTACTTACATAAATGAGCACTTAGGTAAAGTTCAAATGCTATGCAGTGGTTTACCTGTCTGTATAGTGTCTGCTCTCAATGAAGTAATTCTCCTGATTCAAACTGTGATCATGTCTCAGGGCTTTCACCCGGCCTCTCAGGTGGTGCAGTCTCTTGACCAATTTTATCACCGTTGTGCGATTATCAGCAAAGTTACACACAGTGGTGCAGGTAAGATATGCTGTTCATGTCAGAATGTAATTGTGAGTTGGAAATTGTGTTCAGAATAATGCTTTCCCAGACATATTAAGGAAAAAAAAAAAGAGAATAAAAGGGAAAATGTGGTGTCATAAATGTTGTATAATGATCTCAAGCCATGCTGAGCACTGACAGTGGAGGGGAAGCAGGGATTAAGTTGCCCACTCCTCCTTAGACTTGTACGGCTAATTTAGTGGTAGAGATTGCCTCTCCTGTAATGGGGGTGACAGTACAAAATGCCAGGTCTGAGGGATTGGGTAAGGTATAGGCATGGCTTGTTTTAGAGCAGCACAATAAAGGGAGAGAAGAGAGGTGGGAAGAGGAGACATGGTGCGGCCCTGAGCTTGTGCAAGAGGTTGTGGAAATCAAAATGTCATCCAGAGAGAAAAAGAAAATGGGATCAGGTCACCAGGAAAACACACAAGGTACAGGCTCAGGATTCGAGACTTCAAGGAGCAGGTGGGTACTGCCCACATCTACTCGGCTAGAGCAGCTGAGCAGTGAAGTCACAGAGCTATAGCTGGAAGGCACCCAGTTGCATCTCTAACTCTTGCAAACACAGCAGACACAAGGGTGTGGACCTTATTAGTTACCTTCTTCACCTGGGAAGTTTTGAGTCACTGAGCCAGCCTGGAGCTGATGGCAAACTCAGGGGCAATAGAAGACATAGATGAGTTCTTTTTCTTGTTTATATGCTGAACAATGGCAGGAAAAGTAAAATATGAAATCTAAAAAAGGGCAACTTAGATTGTGATAAAAGGTGTTCCCAGACAAGAACATTGTGAAATTATGGTACTGAGCCTGTCCAATAGAATTTCCCTGATAGAATGAGATAAGGAGATTGTTTGCAAACCAATCAAACAGAAGGCTTTGTAATTGTTTTGAGGTTTAAACCAGGATCCTAAGGGGTTTCATGTGCATTTAATAGATGGAGTATTTTCCCACAATAAATCAATATTTTCCTAAAACCTGTGGGAACGTACTGTTCATTCAAATGGAGTTGATTAGAATTTTAACATGGTGAAGTTTGCAAACCCGATATTTGATTCATTGTTTTAAAAAATGGTATGAAGATCAGAATCTCAGATTGGGTGCACCCTTCGATAGCTCAGCTGGTAGAGCGGAGGACTGTAGAATCTCAGATTGGCCATTGAGTCTGGACAGTTTAAGTATATCAGATATGTCACATTTGTGACTCCTCCCAGATTAAATTAATTTTATCCTGTTCACTTCAGAATTCTTAAGCACTTTAACTTAAAAGCAAAGGTAAAAAAGAAATACAGTGATTGGATTTAAAATACTAACATCCTTAAAACAGCTGTAGTAAATATGAAACTCCAAAAATAGGCATTAGTGAAGAAAAAAACAAAAACACAGATAGTCAAGATGACTCCAAAGAGCCAATCAGTACCCAAAATATTAATGAAATTCACAGAAAACAAATCCTAAGGAATGTTTAAAGTTTGTAGCAAAGAATATTTTTTTCTTTTTTCTTTTTTAAACAGACATCAGCAATTCTGAAACCTCAAGGTTTATAGACTTGATATACACACACTCTGCTGGCCAATTCCACTAATTTTTTTACTTTCTTGAATTCCAACCATAAACTGTCTTGTTTAAACTGGATACAATTTTTTACATCAAATGCTGAATCAGGTGAGATTCTGGAATCACAAACTCATAACTGGGACTATTCCAGACAACTTAGGACAATGGTTACCCTAATGATTCCTGGGTCCCTATTTCATGATCATGGCTTGTCTTTCCTTGTTCCACCTCTCACATATGGAGTCTCCCCATTCTTCTTTTTTTGACTGACAGGCATTTCTGGATGATCTTATATATTTACAAGTTAACTCCCTACTTTGTTTCTGATGACCCCAAAAGACATATAAATGTTCTTTTCCTCTTTAGCTCTATGCCCATGGGTTTTCTCATTATTATCACTGAGTTTTCCATAAGAAGCTCCAGCTTGGCATTCCTAACCCAAGCTTACTACTCTTATCCCAAACTCCCTTCCCAGCTTTGTCTTCTGCCTTGGTTTTCACCATTTATTTGGTCCTTCTTACTGCACTTCTACTATGCAATCAGTGTCAAGAAAATAGGAACGTTTCAGTTGTGAACAGTGATGTCTAATTAGCATATTTTGAGAAAATTATAGGCAAATGTGTTTAGGTTTCTATCTTCTGTTGCTGATTACCATATAAGATGCTACTTCTATAATCCCAGATTTTAATAATTTCATCCTAGAAAAATATTAGAATATTTTTTAAATATAAGATTGGGCACCATACAATCAGAATAGATCCTACAGCAAATTAGTCAAGGCTGGTCACAGCCAGACAGTTCCTATAATGCATAACAGCAAAATATTATCCTTAAATTGGGTAAGGGACACTAGGGAAGATGCAAGATGCCAAGATACCACTCTGTTACCTCACTAAGAATGAGTTCTTTCATCTCTGCCACTAATTTATTTGATTTCATTAATTAATTAATTTATTTATTTTGCTGTTACCAGGGATTGAACCCAGAAGTACTTAATCACTTGGCAACACTCACAGCCCTTTTTATTTATTATTCATTTTTTATTTTGAGATAGCAACTAAGTTACTTAAGGCCTTGCTAAATTGCTAGCCTGGCATCGAATTTGCTATCCTCCTGCTTCAGCCTCCAGAGGAGCTGGATTATAGTTGTGTGCCACTGTGCCTGGATTTTTTAAACTGCTAAAATAGAATGAATTACATTTTGTTTAATGATTACATTTATTTTCAAGATCAAGAAAACAGAAATCTTCAACTTTACCTATAAGACCCGTGAACCTGTCACGGTCAAGGCCCTGACTACTTGCTCCCTTCATATCCTGATGCTCTACAACCTCTGCCAGATCTGTTCTCTACAGTGCATTAGTTTTGTATTTTTTTAACAGGTCCCCATTTTTCCAGACCTTGCTGCCCCTGCTCCTTTGCAGACATGTTTTATTTCCTCCACTGACCTCCCTTCCCTGCTCAGCAACTACTGCTCATCCATCAGACCCTTTCTTACGTAGTGGGTTTCAATTCATGCTTCAAGACTCAGGTCTTAGATTTCATTTTCAGTGAAAACTTTCCTTATACCTACTCCCTCCACAACCTGCAGTAGAGTTACCACTTGTTTCCGTTGTTTTCTGTGCATCCTTTTCTTATTGCAGTCTTCGTAGGGCATTCAAATGCTGTCTACTTTTCACTCCATCACCAGGCAATCAGTTACCTGAAAGTAGCAGACTAGCTTCATCATTGCTGTCAAGATGCAGCTAATAGGTTTCCAGCTGTATTTCTTAGATCATTTTCAGATTCTCCTAAGGGTTAGGCAGTGAGTCCCTGAGCTCTGGACTCCTTCAGTGATGCAGGGAACATAGATCAAATCTGCTGGACATTCAGCTGGAAGACTGTGCACATTGCTCCTTCCTTGAGTGGTTTTTTCTCTAATCTTACCTGATAGCAGATGATATTTTCAAAGAAGTTTTCCCATAAGACTAATTATCTAAGAGTGGGTAGTGTTAAAATAACCAATAAGAGATGTTATGACCTTAATGTAGAAGGAGCAGGATGAAATTATGTTACCCAATTCCAGTTTACAGCAAGAGTCATAGGAAAGGGGTCACCTCTGATCGCTCTGTCTTTGCAAGCTCCCTCTGATTCACCACATCCAGTCGGAAGTCAGAGGGAAAGGAAATCCAGGTAGCACATTCCTTTGAAGCTGGTTTACTGGGTACAGAACAGGACAGAAAAGCACAGACAATAATTATGTGGTTAAAAAAAAAAAAAAAGGAAACTGGATGTGGTGGCCTGTACCTGTAATCTAAGTGACTCAGGAGGCTGAGGCAGGAGGATTATAAGTTCCCAGCCAGCCTCAGTATTTTAGGAAGACCCTAAGCATCTTAGCAAGTCACTATCTCAAATTAAAAACTAAAATGGGTTGGGGATATGGCACAGTGGTCAAAGCGCCTCTGGATACAAATCTCCAGTTTAAAGAAAAAGAAAAAGAAAAAGAAAGAAAAAGAAAAGAAATAAAACTTAACAAAGACTCTCCCACTTATTCAGCATGTATCAGTAGGAAGTAGCTGCTAAAGGGCTGGGCCTTTCCATTGTTTGAGACAGGGACCTTTGTCATTCTACCATGTTTCTACTTAGTAGGTGGAACCAGGTTTATTCCAAAGACTTCTCCGTTTCGACACTATAGCCTTTTGCAAAACTATAACTACAATCACAGTGCAATGCTGAACTTTTGATTATCTTATGTCTATAAGATTCACCTAAAACCCTGAACACAAGAGATGGAATTTTCTGAAATCCAGATCATCTGGAAGCACATAATAATCTAACCTGTCTGACATTTAATTGGAAAGCAATAAGATAAATAACAAATCCCAGAGTGAAAGCCAAATGCTCTGTCTTCCTAATTTATGCACAGTTCTCTGTTTTGGGTCATATTTATCTCATCTTATCATCTAAAACCAATGATCTATTTTTCTGTGTTTACATATTTTCTGTATGATGCACTTTGGAAGACATTAACTCTTTGGGTGAACAATATCAAGAGTCACCTGTGTGTGACTTTTCTCTCCTTGTCACTCTGCATCCCTGCTGGCACTTTCTAGGAAATGGTCCATTTGAAGAGAACACAGAGCTACTTGAACAAATCGAAAAGATGTGGTAATGAGGGTTGGATCCCAGGTAGCACAGAATATGGCTATTTGATTTCTGTTCAAAAGTGCAGGAAATAATACAGTCAATAAGAGACAGAATCAACCAGGGGATTTTGCTAATAAACACCAGAGTGCTGGGAAGAAAGGACAGAACGAAACCTTCATGTGGCTTCAGACAGTCTTGGCTCTGTCAGGTAGTCAACAAAGGAAGAAAGGAGAGGAGTATGATGAACAGAACCTGACAGAAATCGATCAGACACTGAGTTTTTTCTAACTAAATTCCTAGTTTAAAGGAAAAATTAAAATTACCCTCAACTTTTAATTATGAGCTACACCAGCACCAATCACATTGCAGATGGAAGTGGCTTCAGAAACTGTTTTATTGTTACTATTATTTATTGTTTTAAGATGGAAAAAAAAACATCCCATAGATTAACATGCCTGTAGTTTCTCATGAATGTAAGGATAATTTGCTGAGAACAATTCTTATAAATAAAAATTGTAATAATAAGACAGGTGCTGGTGTGTGTACATCAGTCTGAAATTTATTGTCTTATATTACTTTTTACTATTTGAGCTTATTATGAAATTTATGAAACATTCAAATATGCATGGCATTTTTGTATTTAAGAGAAAATAACAAAATTTCCTCCAAAATCTGCTTTCAAAGGAAAAACCTAGGAAGTTGTAGCTTTGTATGCCTTTCCCTTAATCACATGCCCTTCTCATCACCTCCAGCCTGAATTTTGGTAAAAATCTCCTCGCCTGTCTCTTTATCATAGTTGTATATTTAAAAGCCACTTAATTGTATAGTCCTGTCTGGTTTTGACTTTTATCTACATGGAAACGTGATATATTATTTCAGTAACTTGTCATTTCAGTTCAATATTGCTTATTTCCATATTCATTCACAGTGATGATATCTGTAGTTAACATTTCTTAATACTAGTTCTGCTAGACAGACACCCCAAAGGGTTGATATGTTCTAGTGGATATTTGTGTTGTTTCTAGTTTTATGACTGCTTCTTTTTTGCAATGACAAATGAGACTGCTAAATTATAATCACTGGATCATAGAGAATATCTATCTACATATTTCTTAGATAAATCCAGAATATTTTTTACATAGTTGTACAAATTCACACTCTACCTAACAAGGTAAATGCAATCCCATAGACACAATGTGGCACTGTATAAATTAACACTCTTAAATGAATAATTCAGTTTTCTTTTTAGTAATACCCCCACCTTATCTGAGGAAGATATGTTCTAAGATGGTCCATGAAAGCCTAAAAGTGGATAATGCCATTCTCTATGTAGAGTATATTTTTTCCTATACACATACCTGACATCTATGATAAAGCTTAATTTGTAAATTAGTCTCAGTAAGAGATTAACAATAACTAATAATGAAACAATTATTATACAAAGTTTTATTCCCAGTTGGCCTCCTTAAATACAAGTTAGAACAAAGAGAGCTCTGTTTTTACAACCTGCATGACCTAGTGATCTCCCCAAGGATTGGCCAGATCCCCGAAGGGAGTGAGTGATAGCCTTGAGCAAAGGATTTTCAATTCTCCTGAATGAATCAAACCCACTGATAAGTCAGCATTCTTTAGATCTTTAATCAAGGCCATGCAAAATCATGGCAGGCACATGCACAGGGAAGATCATTAATATTCCCCTTCACCCTTTAGGACATTACCACTGTATAAAGACAGACTCTATAAATATCAATGTAATGGCTGAAATCTATACTTATGGTGGGAGCAGCAGTGAATAGGTAAATACGGCTGCTATGATGCTGGCTGACTATCCTGTTCTGCTATTGCTTTCCTTTAGTTACTGCATACATGGGGGATAGGAAGGGAATTATGGGACATTTCTAAGTGTAAGAAGGTTCCAGATCTGCTGCTCACATTATTCATTAAGTAAGCCATGTCATGTTAAGACTTGTGTGTGTAAATTATCTGATCTTTCCCTTAGTCCCACTCCAAGTTGTTGAATTGCACACAACATCAACAATAAAACATTAAACAATCCTTAAGCCAATTTAGTAGCCACCACTTCATGCCATATTGAAAGTGGTTCAGTGCAGGGTTTATTTTGTAGGTTTGTAATTTCCTCATTCAAGAAGGCTATATGTGCCCCTTGTAGAAAATTGGTTTACCTTCTCTGGTGTGACTGTCCTTATTGTTTCTCACCCCTGGAGGTCTGGGTCCTGAAAGTGCACACTTTGGGACCTGATGGCTAACATTGCTCCAGGATGTCACCATACTTGTTAAAATATTGAAGTGCTCCCATGTGGACTGGTAATAGCCACTTACCTAAAAACTTGGGTGATCAATCAGAAGAACAGGCTTCCATTACTCTTTTGTAGCACTATGTACTGGTGTCAGTTTGGAACTGTTGGTGCCAGTTGTTAAATATTTTGAATATCCTGTGTGTGTGAGACAAAGAGAGTTTGTGGAGGTAAAGATAGGAGGCAGGAGGAGATAGAAATCAAAGGGCTTTATCCACAACACTCTTACTACACTGACCATCCTTTTCCTCAAAAAAATGCAGAGCTGAACATCTTTAATTTTCTTTTACTTCACTTTCTATTTATAAGCAGAACGGACTGCAGTAGACTTAGAGCTATCTCATCATTACCTCTTCCCAATATGAGCCTCATGATTAAGCTTTAATGATTGGTGGAATAATGAGGATAAAGGAGAAGAACCCAGTTTACCAATATACTAAACTTAGTAACCTCTTTTGAGTGGTAAAGAATGCATTATGACCTCATTGATGGATTCAAATGAATGAAAATTTGAAATATAGGTTACAAAATAAATATGACAAAATGGCTCACAACATTATTCATGGTTTATGATGAAATATATCTTAATTAAAAATTCACTTTGTCTTTATCATCTAAATGTAATTACACTAGCACAACATGATTCTTTATTATTTTTCCTCAGGATAAAAAAGCTCTGTCCAAATTTCATTTTCTACTTTTAGGATTCTTCAAGTATCAATGGGCAAAAGTTATTTGTGATGATTTTGCAAGGGTGAGAGCAGTGTTATCTCAAAGGAAACTTGTTTTAGTGCTAAAATTCAGGTCTCCACTATCAAAACTCAACAATGTGGACAGATAAAATATGTTTGACTAGGAAAAATTGCAGCAAAGTATATATGAAGCAACAGTTTTTCTTAGTCCTTTTATTTTAACAAATTTTTAATTCTTTAAAATCTTTATAATATCCACAATGCTTCCTGTGTAAATGATCACAGATTGATTAATTTGGGTGAAAGTCTTTTGTTTCATCCTATAATCACCATACTCTATCTGAAATTTTGTCCAGTTATTCTTCTTAGGTCTTGGTGGAAATTCCTTCTATGTATAGATTCCATATGGCCTAATGAAATTCTAACAGCTTCTACACACACTATCTCTTTTTTTTTTTTTCGGCATTTGAATATTTTTTCTGTAGTTATTGTTGGGAATAAAATGTAAAATAAGGAGGAAAAAGTGTGTGTGTTAAATAAGCTTGGCAGTTTTCTCTGTCATTTAAAGAAAGTAATTATGATTATTCATTTGATTTACTGAATGTAAATGTTCAGTTTGAACACTGTCCAAAGGATGTTGCTTTATTTAAATATCCAGTGATCCTAACTAAAATAGTTATGGTAGGCTGTGCTAGATATAGTATAAGAATATATAATTTTGTTGTTGTACAAGTGTGTCTCCATAATGTGGGAAAGAAATCAACTCAAAAAAATTGAATATATGTTCTCAAACAGCAGTAATCTTTATTTCTTCTCAGTGGGTTGAGGGTAGGCTATTAGGGAGAATAAATGCAGATATTCCTTAACTTATGATGGGGTTATATCCCAATAAACCATTGCATAGTGAATATATCTTGAGTTGAGAATGCATTTAGTTCACCTCACCTATACAGCAGAGCACACTATAGTGTATCATCATTTTACCTCATGACTATGTAGCTGATTGGGAGCTGTGGTTTGCTGTCAGTTCCCAGTATCAAAAGACATTATAATATTGCACATTGCTCACCTGGGAAAAGATCAAAATTCAAAATTTTGAGTACCATTTCGATGGAATACATATTGATTCCACACCATTGTAAAGTTGAAAAAACTGTAAGTTGAAAGAACCATTGTAAAGTCAGGCACCATCTGTATAGACCTGAACAGACATGAAGATCTAGAAAACTACATTTGAGGTGGACATTCTAAACTCACACGGTTAGCTTTATCAGTTCACCAAATGAACAACTTCAGCTCATAATCAACAATCTTTGTAAAACTTCATATAAGCTCCATGAATGAAAAGAAAAACAATAACAATAAGCAGAATCATGTTGTGACAACTTTTGTCTCATGCCCCAGAAGTCCCCATGAATAGGTCTTTATGTGTGTGGAGACATTTTGGAAAGTGGTAACGAGTGTGGCTCTGGAAAGTGGGATACATTCACATTCCAACTTTTCAATTTGCAGTGACTTAGGGCATTTCTGAAATTCCAAAAGCCTGTAAAATGAGTGAAGTAGACTAAATGAGAAAGGATACCTAAAAACATACCTGGCACAAAGGGAACAATAAATGTTAGCCACTATGTTTTTAAAGAATGTCTTCTGATTATCTGGTAAGTTCACAGCTGATAAAGGAAGTGACCAGCAGCAATATAAATGGAAGCACGCTTTGCTTACTCAGCTATCTGGTCGATAGCCAAGGCTTGTGCTGGGGCCACATTACTGACCAGATGAAGCGAAATCCCTGCCATTGTGGAGCTTTCCATCTGGTGATTAATGACAAGCAAATCACAAACTGGCAGAATGGATTTTCGTTAGAAAGAAGTGTAACCCCTACCCCAGGACATATATGATTAATTTGTGAGTGTTTAGAATGAAAAACACTAGAAATAACTTTTCCTTTAAAAAAATGTTTGGGCTTACACATGGAATTTGATTTTTTCCTGATTAAGCTTGTGCCTTTGTTATGAAATAGGAAGAAGTTTACACAGCTCAAATTAACACTGGTAGAGGTTTCATCTTGAAGGGCAGCTGGTGACAGGACCATTAAGGTCTACAGAGAGAGGAAGAAGGAAGCTTAGTCTGAATGGGCAATTTCCCATTTGCTGGATTGATTCTTGATTTTATCAGCACGCTCACGTTCAAAAGCCCCATTGTGAGGTGTAATAGATGACACCTGATACTAAAAATCCACATACCAGCCTGAACAGTTCAGAAATTAATGCCTCCTGTAACACCAAGAGATTTGATAATGAAGCCAGCTCAATAGAGGTCAAGGAGAAATGATATTATGTGTGTCCCCTATGAATCAAAATAATCCTATTGCTTTTCCCCAGATGTTCACTCCTGGCATGTGCAGCTACAATGTGATCTCAATGACTTTCATAAAAAGCCTGCTAAACAATTCTGTACTAACTGGAGCCACTGTAAAAAATTGTTTAAGGGTATAGTGGGTATAGTTCATACATCAGGTTCCTTTGCCCCTTGAGATCTGATAAAACAGTCTCATATTCCTCATTCATGTTCCGTGGTTGTCCAATGCACTCCCAACTGTTCTGAGTTTTAGGGTGATTTATAGTTTCCTGGCCATGTCTGGTTCCAGCCTCTTAGTTGTTTTAAATTTGAATTGGGTTGCCAACCTGTGGGTGCTTTCTCTGCTCTTATTGCCTTGACCCAGATGTGAAACTTCATAACCTTCTCATTTTCCATATCATCCATCTGATCTTGAAAGCATTTGACTGAACAGGATTATCCTAAAAGTATTTTAATCAGTTTTTCACTGCTTTGACTAAAAGATGCAATAAGAATAATTTTAGGAGTAAAACTTTATTTGAAGGCTTATGGTTTCAGGAGTCATGGTCCATAGAAGGCTGGATTCATTCCTTGGGTTTCCAGGTGAGGCAAGACATCATGACAGAAGTGTGTGGTAGAAAGAAGCAGCTCAAGGCATTGCCAGGAAGCAGAGAGAGAGAGATTCCATTCCAGATAGAAAATATATACCTTATAGGCATATCCCCAATGACCCACTCCTCCAGCCATACCCTGTCAACATATAGTTACCAGTTAATCCCTAACAGTGCATAAACTCACTGATTGGGTTAAGGCAATATATAATCCAATCATTTTATCTCAGCCATTGCATTGTCACACAGTGGATTTGGGAGCATACTTTTCATTCTAACCATAACAGCAGCATGAGGGTATAAGGTATAGATACAGGCAGCAAGGTACATAGTGACAAATCAAACACTATCACATTTATTTAAAACATTCTTTGTTCTATAAATTCTCTCAATCTTTTATCTACTAGGAATGTCCACAGGGAGCTGCTTAACACAGTTCCCCTGCTCAGAAGAAATATGCTTTAAATAATTTTGCTATTGGTTTGACATTGCAAAAACTCTTGTGCATGCTGGCCTTCAAGGTTCATAAGGGAGATAGACAGTAATTAAGGCAAGAATTAGGGGCTATAGTGAAGTAGTTTAACTTTAATCAATTGACAAGATGCAGTCAGTGAAGAATTTTATAGGAGGTAGAGCCATAAAGTGCTTCTAAAAGTCAACTATTAGTGACCCCTGTAGGGAGGGCAATAGAAAATTTGGAAGGAAAACAGGATCTAAATTAAAATAGCAGTAATTTAAACAAATTTGATGTGATGAATGCTTGCACTGTGCTATGGGAATATTTGCCAAGTTCTGTCTCCTGATTAGTCTGTGAAATCTTTGAGAAGATGGATTATCTAATTTCCTACAGAATTTCCAAGACCTGTCCTGGAACTCACATCTAGTAAAAACTCTTGTAAATTTTATTTAACTGTAGAGACTAAGATGATTTTCCACCCATATTTATCATTGGAGGCATTAGCAATTGTCAATCCATGATAAAACTAGTAAGAAACTCTTTCAGACTGGAGAGGTGGCTCAGCAATAGAGTGCTTCCTGGTGTGTGTGAGGAACCTGTTCAATTTCCAGCACCACATACACAAATAAATAAATGAAAAACAAAAACCAGATGAATAATAATTAACTGTCTTTCTCTCTTTAAAAATAAAGTCTCTGTATATGCTATAGTTTTATATATATATATATATATATATATATATATATATATATATAAAATGTTGTCATAGGTATGAAACATGTCACTGTATTTGGGATTTTTAGGAACAATATAGGACTCAGAAAAAAGACAAGTGATCAGGCGACAGAAGGAGGGATGTAGAGGAGTGTGTGTGTGTGTGGCGGGTTGTACTGAACAAATTGTAGTGCTGATTTGTGTGCCTCTAGTAATATATGACAACTAATCACATCATTATGTTAAACTATAATACACTAATAAAAATGATTTTAAAAGAAAGAAAAACATATGAATCCTTTTCAAAATTACAATCCAAATCAGTCCCAATCCTCTCATCTTCTCAAGTCTTTTTTAACCATCTAGAAGATAGGTGTCCATTTTCAACAAAAGGGAAAGTTCTAGCCCTCTAACTCTTTCTCTCCTCAACAAAACACTTAAGGAATTACTTTTACATAGCATTTTTCTGGGAAAGTAATGAAGTTTTGCTTTTGTTATTGTTTTTTGTTTATTTGTTGAGGTTCTTTCCCCCTCTCCTCACCCAGCTTTTCATCTCAGCTTTTCTCTCTGTAGCTTGCCTCCAAACTCTGGTTCTGAGATTTGCCTTGGACCTATTGGACTGGCTGTGGCCCAAAATCAAATTCTGCAACATTTTATCAATTGCTCCAAGTATGACAACATAAGGCAGTCATAGGTAATATATTGTTACACAAATTTACTGGGTAAAGAAAGGTGTTTACAATGCACGTAGAGAGCAACTGAATGTCAGAAATTCCTATTCTTAAAATATGCTTGAAATTCCCAGTCTTGGGAAAGTTTTAAAGTATTTTGGAGTACCATGAAATTATGGAAGACTACTCTTTTCCTATTCAATTCTTCCCACCTCCTTTTCTAGATTCTAATCTTCTACGGGTATCAACATCTAAACTCCAAAACTCTTTGACTTGCTTATGAGGACTTTCTAATTTTCTCTGCCTAAAACTGTCTTTTCAATTCTCTATAGAGTTGATAGTTAAATATAAGACTCTGTTAAATTTGAATTTTAGATTAAAATAATTTTAATATAAGAATGCAGCACAGGGTATTCTGATACTAAATATACTAAAAATCTGTGTACTTTATCTGAAAATCAAATTTAACAGGGTGCCCTGCATTTAATAGTCTTATTCAGATATCATACAAGTCCTCTGTTGAGAACATACAAATTAATAATTTTTAGTATATCCACAGAGTTATCTATCCTAAACCTCAATGAATTTTAGAACATTTTCATTAAATAAAAAAGAAACCCTGGGCCCCTCCACCTTTTCCCACTAGTCTCTCTATCACTTTCAGAGCAAGGGAAACATAAAATTAGTTTCTTACCCAATAAATTTACCTATTTTGGATATTTCACATAAATGAAATCATAAAAATGTGCACCTTTGTGCCTGACATTTTTTAACTTAGTGTGCAGTTTACAAGGTTCATTTATATTTCAGCGTGTATCAGTATTATATTATTGGAATGGTACTGCACTGCATGGATATATTTTATTAGTCAATAAAATTTATTGTCACTTGAAAGACATTAAATTTATTTTCAAAGTTTGGTTATTTTGAATAATACCACTATGAAATTTCTTGTACAAGTTTTCATGTGAACATATGCTTACATTTCTCTTGAGTATAATACTTAGGATTGGGATTGCTGGATCATATAGCAACTTTACCAGTGTGAAGAATTACCAGGCTCTTTTCCAAATGGAAGTATTATCTACATTCCTATGACCAGAATGTGAGGGCCCCAATTTCTGCACATAATTTCCAATCCTAGTTATTGTTATTTTTATTATTGTATTGACTTGTATTTCTCTGATAGTAATAGTGGTAGCATCTTTTTGTGTATCTTTTTTGGGGGAAATGACTATTCCATTACCTTTGCCTCTTTTAATTGGACATTCATCTTTTTTCTTTACTGAGATGCAATAGTTTTATATATATACATACACACATACATACATACATACTAGGGACAAATCTGTGATTTGCAAGAATTTTTTTCCTATTTTGAATGGTGTTTTTAATTTTCTCTATTTCATCTTTTTAATTTTATAGCAAAAGGCACCAACTTTATACAGCCAAAAAGCCCCATATTTCCAAAACAAAGAAGGAGTTTTTTTTTTCATAAGAGGAGAATATTGCCTTCCTCACAGACTAAATGGCTTCAATTTCAGTCAACATTTAAAAGAAGTTTATTGTTATGATTAGATATATCTGTGTGCTCATTAGTCATGTAATTTCATCCCTTTTCTGTTGAATCCTTTCCATCAAAAATGGATTAAGAATGGTGATCTTGTTTAACCTCAGAGTTTTTCCTGAACTATAATGTGGAGCATATGGGATGAAAAAAGACAAGTGGTCCTCACAATTGCCTTTGCTTTTTTTTTTAATTTTTTATTTTTGAACAACCATACAAGTTTTTAACAAAATAATATAAAATGTGTATATATTCTGGATATTGCAATTACCCCCAGGAGTGCCACCCCCCCCCAATTACCCTCCCTTATCCCGCCCTTCCCCTTCCCACTATATCTCTAAAAAAAGTATTAGGTTGTAACACATTATATCTTATCTGGATTTAACACATGCTAATAGACCAACTTTTTCATTGTCCAAGGTCTAGTCTCCACCTCCACCTTTGAACATCTCCCTGCAGAAGTCTAACAAACAGCCTCTTTTGTCAAAGAAGGTAAAATGAGAGGTACCTTTGTAATTATCAAGACACTATATAAAATAGCTCTCATGTGATTCACCTCCAATAGCAAACAGCCACCTAGTAGCAATTTCAGAATGATTAAAACAAAAACTACTGACATAGTGTTTGCCTGTTTTAAAGGCAGTATATGTGCACATGATAAAAATATCTAAGTATACGAACTACTTAGAAGGCATTTCACTTGAATATATCTACTTATATGAGATACATATTAGGTGCTGAATAATGTTCATTTCTTAATTATTTTCCTTACTAAAAACTTAATTTAAGACCCTCCCCCTGAAAAAAATTCAGTATGCTCTAGATTAATATTTGTATATATGCATACTGGAATAATTCAATAACTATAATATATTAAATACATGATAAGTATCGAGGCACTGCTTTAGAAACTTGACTACAGTATTTAGTGTTTTTCACTCTAATTTGTGTACTAAATAGATGTTATCATTCCTTGGTTACAGAGATATTCATAAATTTAAAATAATATCTTTAAATCCATATCAGTATTAATATTCAAGCTAGTCTTAAAACATAAAAGGTCTGTCTTCAAAACCTATATTCTCTTATTTTAGAAAATTTCAGCTAGAATTGCTTATATTTTATAAATGTTTCTTTTTCAAGAAATCCTCTCTGTAATCCTCTCTACAGGTAATTTGTTCCTTAAAAGACCTCCAGAGTAATTAATTTGGTCCCCTGGCATGGTACTTAGCAAGTTCCTATAGGTATTGTTTTATTACTATTTTTACTGGAAATTCTGATTTTCTACCTATCTCTTTCCTTCTTCTATATTCATAAAGACAGGTCTTTAATATAAAAGGTGTTTACTAATAGTTTTAGAAAGAACCAGTATGCAGCAATATCTCTCAACCTATTCTGATCATGACCAGCAGAACACAGTACTGAAAAATTAGTGAGGTTGAAGATAGATTAGGTTATCCGGATCAACAACAAAAAAAGATGGCTTCAGCATTTCTAAAATGTTTAAAAATCTTAAAAAGATTATTAAGGAACTATTATTACAAAATTGATGGGAAAAGGAGGACCTAGAAAAGTAAGTACATATGATGTTGTTATCATGAAATAATCTGTCCGTTTTATATAATTTTATTTCTTTATTTTGCATTACTCACAATTGAACCAGGGGCCCTTTGCCTTTGAGTTACATCCCCAACTCTTTATTTTTTATTTTGAGACAGGGAATAAGTTGCCCAGGCTGGCCTCAAACTTGTAATCCTCCTGCCTCAGCCTGTATAGTAGGTTGAATTTTAACATTTATCAGTGTGCCTGGAGTCAAATTTGATCTTTTATTATAACTACCTAAAAAGTATGGGAAGTTCAACTCTTAAGACATTTCCCAAATTAGAAAGTTTAACAGGAATTCCTCCAAACAGTAAGATGGAATCTCAAGTGTTAATCCTTGAGAATAAACTAAAAGAAGTTAGCTTTCATACTCATTTCAAACTTACATTAACATCAATTAGAAGCTCAAAATCATTATTTTAAAGTTTTAGCACACTGTCAGGATCCTGAGTACATCAAAACAAACAGAAATATTTTGTAAAGTTCTGTCCTTATCTTAAACCCTGGAGTATTGCAGCAGATTCTATTTTCCAGATAATGACAATCATAAAAAGGCATGCAAAAAGTCTATCAAATACAATCAAATGCACAGAAAATGAGGTACTGAGAGTGAGATACAAGAAAAACAGACAGCAAGAAATAGAACTACTAGGAATTTCATTTGTGGGGATTATCAAATGCAGACTATAATCAGCCATGATTACTAATTTTACAGAAATAAAAGGTAAGGTGAAAACAGTCTAGAAAAATAAACTATTAAAAGTGGTGGAATACATTTAAAAACTTAAAAAAATAAAGCTTGCAACTTGCAGAAATGAAGAGCACAATAACTGATTAAGAACTAAATGGATGAATTAAATAGCAGATAAGAAAGATCTGAAGAGAAGGTCAAGAAGAAAGGTCAGGGAAATTACCTAGAAATAAAATTGCAGGGAAAGAGATAAAATAGGTTTAGTTGATTAGGAGGATAAAATCTAACAGGTAAGACAGAGAGGCATGAATAGCATTAAGTGCTCTGATTTCCTATTTTCTAGTACAAGGATTGCTTTATTTTGTATTTTATTTACAATTTGTTATAATCACTAAAAGGATAAAAATAGGAAAATTAGATTTAATTCATAGTCACAAATATTGCATGATAATGTTGTGTACCTTAAAATATATGATAAATTTATTTTTAAAAGTTGAACAATAAAATGTTGATTAGTTAAAAATATGAACAGTATATATGTTTCAGAATAAAGAAGAAAAAATAAAGTTGAAAGTAAAGTATGAATGTATAAAGCAAGATAAGAAAAATTTGCATTTAAATTATATGTAAGTTATTAAATTCTCTACAAAATGATAAAGATTTTTAGATGGGACAAATGGATTCTCTATATTGGATATATTGGCTATATAAGATATTTGTGTGATACATACCTAAAGCATAAAGATAAAGAAAGTATAAAAAATATAAGCATCCTATACTAATAATAATCAAACAAGGGTGTATAACTATAAATATAAAAAATAACTTTTACACAAAGAGTAAAACTGATGATAGATAAAGTCCAACCATAATCATGAAATTTGTTTTCATCCATTCTAAATATATATGTTCCTGATAGTAATCTTAAAATTGATAAAGTAAAAACTGATAAGAAAAATCAAACCAGTTCCAACAGAAGCTTTGAACACAGATCCTTCAAATTTTTGAGATGAGACCAAAAAATGAAATATATAGAAGATTTGAATAATAAAATATCACATTTAACTACTGAAACTATGTCACTTTTAAGCATGTATGCGACATATACCAAGAATTTTCAAGCATCAATCATGAGTCTGAAAACCAATTGCCAGTATTTAGAAATCTTTAACATCATCTCTTATGTGAGAGGTTGTACACACCCCTTTCAAAAATCTCCTCTCTATATAAATATTACAGAAAAATGCCATTAGTAAATAATTACTAATAATCCATAGCAAAATTACTTATAATAGAAATCGGAAACACCCAAACTGTCAACTAACAGCAGCATGGATAAACAAACTGAAAGGAATTCTATACAGCGGTAAGAATGAACAACAAATATCTGCAGATGTCAAATGCATGATTCACTCCACTAAACCTTGAATGAAGAAGTACACAAAAGCATACTTACGGTATTATTTCCAAAAGCAGGCATTAGTAAACTTGCTTAGAAAGTCATACATAAATAGCAAGCTAGAATGTGAAGAAACAAAATATGCATCCCAATTGTCAGGGCAGAGGTCGTCTTTGGGAAGAAAGTGTGATAATTAGAGGCTTCTGAGATTTTGGCCACGATCTGTTCCTTAACCTGGATGACTGATTATCCTGGGCTCACATTAAAAATTTGGAGACTTTTTTATTTTGTAACTTCACTTTGTAAGTTATGTTTGACAAAGAAGAAATGTAAAACAAAAGCGAATTTGAAGATATTTTAGTGCTCATAGTTATAAAAGGGAAAGCTTACTTTCAGGAAAAAGAGATTCCAAGTTCTTCAAACTGCTTTAGGGCCTTGGGATGCGGCTCTTTATGCTTCCGTAACTCTTTCAGGTAAACAGTTCTTGTGCATATGCTACTTGGTAGTGTCAAGATCAAGAAATTGTAAAAGGGTCATTCTGCTTGACCTTCATGAGCTATATGTATTATTTCTTTTCTTCCCTCCCCTCTTTCCTCTCTCACATTTCTTAAAATAAATGGCAGGTTTTATTTTCCTTTGAAAGCAGTTTTATGTATTCTTATGACAGTGCTTCTCAAACTAGATACTGTTGACATTTTGGACTACATAATTCTTTGCTGTGTTGATGGCAGGGGAAAACTGCCTTATGCATTATAGGATGTTTTTCAGTATCACTGTTCTGCCTCCAGCATGTCCTACCACCCTCACCCTCCTGCCAGTATGGCAACAAAAATGTTTCCAGATTTTGCTAAATGTCCCCTAAAGAGCAAAACATTCCTAGATCAGGAACAACTGACGCACAGCTATGAGAAAAATGAGTGCTTAGCAACTAGTTATTGAATAAATGGGCATATATGCAGGCACTATATGCAGAAACAACATTAAACTTGGAAAGAAAGACCTCAGGGAGGGTAATTAAATATAAGGAGGCCTGCACATTGTGGGGAGTATTCATATTCTGTCAAGTCTAAGTGGTGAATGTGCAGTGAAAATTTTGACCATGTAAATCACAACAGGAAATTTTCAAATAGAAAGAGGTAGGACTCACCCATGATGGTTAGTATCCCAGTGAAAGCTACATTCATTCAAAAATATTGAAGAGGTTCTCTGTGATCTATGGACATTTCCAGGTTCTATCTTCCAAGGTCTGCTTTCCTGTGAGGAAGATTACCTTCAAAAAAGCTCTTGGACTTAATGGGAAAATTGCTAGTTAAAAGCTAGTGTCTGTCTTTGGCGATAAGTATGCTATTAAGAATTTTTCACTGATTGCTTTTGGCCCTCCAACCCAGTGTGGAGTAAAAATACATTTTCATTTTTTCCAGCACTTCTGAACCATGGATTGTTATTTAGTTTAGAAAAAGAGATTGGTTTCTCTAGAAGGCATAAAAGAAAATACTGTTCATTCCAGAAAGTGCAGAGAGGCTGTCACCTTCGTCAATGCATATTGTATTTGACTAAATGTTTCCTCCTTGTTTTAGGGGACTGCATTGGCCGGCTTACCTAGGAAAGTTCTGGTTTACCTTCTGTCTGGCATCCCATCTGGTTTAGCATTTGATCTAGTTTTTTGTTTGTTTGTTTACTTTTAGTGATGAATCATTAATAATCATTAAATTAAAATAATTTGGAAAGGTGTTGATAGACCTCCACATTGATATTCAGTTGCAAAAGTTATTTTGGGATGAGATGCATGGGCAGTGAACCAAATTCTCATATCAATACACACCTAGACTGTGTATCTCTGCATTTTTGTTTCTTTCTAGATGCAATGGAGTGCCATCTTTGTAGAGTAGCATGCAGGGGACTTCCTGACATAATAACGCCATCAAGACAAGAAGACTAGGGGTGGATGATTACTTCTAGTTTTAGGTGTGTGTGAGAGAAGCATAGCATGGGGCAGAGTTGCTCCCAGGGGCTACTTGGTATACCAGTCAGCTCTGTGAACAGCACTAAATGTACCCGGTGCCCAGGAAGATATAGGCTGCAAATGGAAGTGAGGCTGGAGTAAAACCTGGGAAATTATTGGTCAGGAGTTTGTGAAATGTGTGAGGGTAACAGAAGCTGAGTGCTCAAGAGGAAGAACATATACAAAGTAGTATGAATTTTCTTGCTGTCGCTGTATCATTTACTGTAAGGTATAAATCCACATCTGTTTATTTAGTTTATCATTTGTCAAAGTTATTTTTTAAAATAAACCCCTTTAGCAATAATAATCCAAACATATAGGAGCTCACCCTTTAAAATTTTCTAATTTGTAAGAAAGTTGATGGCAAACTTTGTAACTTGCACATAATGTTGATCTGTATTTACTATCCTCCATGGGAAATGCCCATGAGAAAGCCAAAAGATTCAAATCTGCTAAGGAAACATTTGCTTCTATTTCAAAGCTCACTAGTTAAAGAGATTGTGCCTGAAGATGTCAAATTAGCACAGCCCTCAAGCATAACTCTTTTCAAATGATTGCTCTTTTAAATTAATTTCATTTGTTTTTCTATTGAAAGTATTATTAGTAGCAAATAATTAAGTAAAATTTTATGCCTATATTTCCCTCTTTCACTTTCATAATATTTACTTCATTTTGCATTCCCAACAATAACGCACAAAGATTCCAAGTTTGGAAATCACAATTTCACTCTTGGATTCTATTACTTTGACTCTCTTCAATAGCTTGTGTAGGTGGAATTATGCAGTGTTTTTCATTCTGTGATTGATTTATTTATTTCATTCATCATAATATTCTCAAGGTTCATCCATGTTGTGGCATATTGTAGTATTATTTTTTTCACAAAGCTAAATAATATTCCATTGTATGTGTAAAGAAAGTGGCAAATGAAGAAAATTAAAAGAGAGGAGAACTATGGCTCATCAGTAAAAAGGATTATTTGGAGAAATCTGTGGAGAGGAGCACAAAGGAGTCTGGGACCCTTCCCCTGCCTCTTGGAGCCTAGGATGGATATAGAGGGAATGAGGTGGGAGGGAACCAAAGTTCGAGTTTTCTGGTTAAAACTGGAGTTTCGGTAGGGTGTGATTTTTCTGATAAGGGCCAGAGTCAGTAGATTTGGAAACAGTGAGTAAAAGGTTATCTGTATGACTCACATAAGTGATTTGATAATTCTCCATATCCATCAATATGTATGTATCACGTTTTCTTTATGCATGGAAATTTAGGTTGTTTCTGCTTCTTGAATATTGTGAAGAGTTCTGCTGAAGTGAAAGCATCTCTGAGATCCCTGATTTCAGTTGTTTTGAATAAATACTCAGTGTTGACTCTGCTAGATCTTATCAATTCTATGTTTAATTTTTTGAGGACACTATGTAGTGTTTTTCATGGAGAATGTACCATTTTTCATTCCTACAGATAATGGACAAGGATTCTAGATTCTCCAAATCCCTCCCAACTCTAGTTCTTTTGGCTTTAATATGTCATTTACTTATTTATTATTTTGGTATTGGGAATCAAACCCAGGGCCACACAAATGCTAGGCAAACACTCTATTGCTGAGCTACTACCTCAATCTTTCAAAAATTATTTTACCCTGAGACAGAATCTCACTAAACTGCTGAAATGGTCTCAAACTTGTGATCCTCCTGCCTCAGCCTTCCCTGTAACTGAGATTACAATTGTGTATCACTGCACCCAACTTTTTCTTGATAATGATAATTTAACAGGTGAGGTTTTGATTTGCACTTCCCTGATGATTAGTGGTGCCAAGCAATGCTTTGTGTATGTCTGGTCATTTGTCTGTCCTCTTTGAAGAAAAAGCATATTGGTATCCTTAGACCATTATTAAATTGAGTTATTAAGATTAATATATTACTTTATACAAGGTACCTGAATATTTTCCTTTAAATAATGAACACTACCACTCTTAAATGTAATATAAAACAAAATGCAATTAGTTTAAATAGCAATCTATTTTTGTGTAGTGACATTCACAAAAGGTATATAGCACTTAGGAAGTAGTAAGTATAATGTTTGGACCTTAGATTTTTCTAAAATTGCTTTTTGTGAATGCTTTCTTCATCAATGTTGATCCTGCAGTCAGCTTATTTAAAGCACTCAATATTGTTTGTCCCAGAATATCCTGTGAGCTTATTTTGCTAAGCAATCAATCACAATCTAATAATTGATCTGCCTTACAGTGTTCTCCATAAAACAGACATATCACACCCAGAAAGATTTTGTAACACTATTTTCATGAAGTCTTGATCCACCTAGGATTTGATGGATTCAAGAAGACAAAAGAAATGACTTGTTGACTATCTCAGAATAGAAAATAACCTCTGATACAAGTTCTAGGAGTATAAAAAATTAAAGTTGGGATTTAGCTCACTGGAACTAGCCAGGGGATGGGGAAAAAAATAAAAAAAAAGCAGGAATGAAATTGTTTTCCATTAGACAAGACTGTCTCAGACTGGAACCCTATTTCTTATGAGAAATAAATGATTCCCTGACATCTATCTAGGAGTCAGAATTTCCCCACTCACCCAACAGCATGTTTCACCTTTTTTCATATTTCAGGAACATTTTATTTTTTTGGTGGATGAGAAATAGTAAATGTCTGTGACTTTTTAATAGAAGTGTGTGCTGATTTTATTTTCTTTGCACTTAGCTAGTTTTCAGGTACTTAAAATTTTCCTGATCTTCTTGACTCAGGTTCTCCACTTGTTTAATCTTATAGATATCAGGATTGATCTTAATTCCCTGCTCAGATGTGTGTCATTGAACCAGAGATTTGGTAATTTGAAGACCTTGAGATTATGTGTTAATCAGGGTCCAGCTCTGTTAAATGGTTGGTTGGGGGATGGCACCAAGGTCACCAGGACAGTGTTTGAGCTATGATTTATTAAATTATTAGATAAATGAATTAAAGAATTATGGATTATAAAATAATTACTAAAAACACTCTGACCAAATTGGAAGTTGTCATGAAGAAGCAAGCATTCTGAACTTAGAGACAGTAAACTTAGGAAGCAATTAGAATCTCACAAGACTGGCGGTGTGCCCTGTGAAATTCTTGGAGTCCCTGGTTACTAACCTGTAAAATGTCTGTGATACTTATACAATTTTGTTAAAATAAGGCAATATGTAGAATCTGGACGTAGGCTGTAAACTACACTTACAATTGAATATAAATACAATTAATATAGGTATCAAAATATTTTTCAAATTTTCATTACTGCCTTTTTGTTATTTTCAGTACTGGGGATTAAACTCAGGGAGTCACATATGTTAGCCAAGTGCTCTACCACTGAGCTACGATTACTTCCTTCTATAAGATTTGCCTTTTTAAACTTTTCATAAAATTTACTATCATCACTGCCATTCACAAATTGTGACATTTAAATTATAATATGTCCTGCCCTCTCTTTCACTGGGAGGTTATACTTAACAACACTGACTGAAACAAAGTAGTCAGTATGATGAAGTGTTTAAACAGGGATTTGAAGGAGGGGCCTCTTTTGCACCTTTGTTTCACTGGGTTGTAAATTGGAACATCTTTTTCTTACTATTTTCCCTCTTAGCATCAGACCTTCTCTTACTTCTTTTATAGAATTTGATAAAAACCATTTAGATTTATAAACAGTAGCTTGACACTCAAGGATGGGTTATGAAGCCCCTGGATTAGAATTTTGCAGAACACCTTTTAATTTACATGGAAGTGTTCTATAGTCTCAAAATTGAAAAACAAGCATTCCTCAGTCAATAAAAGATATGTTTAATGCATTTTTAGGGGCATGGTTTTGTAGGAAGTTGTATTGTCAAAGATATTAAAATATATTTTGTTCTTAGAATGAAGATATTCTATGACTGTGGACAGTACACTTTATCATTTGACCTTAGTTTTTGGTTTTGCAATTCAAGGAGATTGTAGTGGGTGAATATGAAAATCTCTTGGAACTAGAAATTTTGTGATCCTGTTTTTAATAATTATTGACTAAACCTATTTTGGAAAACGAGGCAGCAGTGTTGCTGCTTCAGGATTAGTCTGGACTGTCTTGGCATTGGCAGTGTTGTTAATATAACAACACAGTCCCTACACAGGTAGGTCATTAGGAATTTTGAGAGAAGGGAAATTCTTTAGTAACCAAGTGAGTTCCATAGACCTGTGAACAATGAGATGAACAATGGTATATAGTGAAAGCTCTTGATTACTCAGATGTGTACATTTGTCATTTCACGTGGTATTTGTGACAACCTGACGAAAGCTTAGTTATCACCCCAGGTTTTCAATTGAAACTAAAGTCCTTACACAGCTTTGCAAGCACACAGCCAGAATGTGACTGAGCTGGAGTTTGAATCCAGAGTGCTTTGGCTTTAGAATATGTAATGCTCACCTTTACAAAACTTTCTACCTTTGTAACTGTAGCTTCTATCCTAAACATACACTTTCTAACTTCATAATATTTGATTACTCAAGAAATCAAATTAAATATAAAATATGTAAGGCTATGCAATATGTAAGGCCTGGGTTCTGTTTGCTTTTTCTTACTAAGTGCCTTCCCATCATGTAATCAGATTCTCACCCTCTCTTGGTTATTAAGGAGTCTTCTCTCTTATTGATCGCTATTTTAGGGGATAGGAGTCCTTGATTGTTACATTGACTATAATGTGTTCCCATACATAAATTGAAAAACTCATAAATTTACTACAAACTCAAACAGATACTTTGGAATCAGAAAATAATTTTGAGATTCTACAATGTTTCTGCACATTTTTCACCAGAAGGAAAAACAAACTGGTTTCTTCAGAAGGTTCTGAGAATATAAGTATCTGTAGATAACAAAATCAGCCAAGTGTTCTTTCAATAGCAGAACATATTCTGGAGAAGTCGTGTGGCTCTCATTCAGCTCCATCAAGCAGGTAGAGGAGCCAGGCTTCAGGTAGATGGGAAGAGGTATATCTAAGAGTGAGGCTGCAGGACAACAGCCCAGGGGTTTTTGCCCCACATCCTCAAAGGTAGAATTTTTCTTTATGGAATGGCCAGTGCCTGTTCATTGCCCAGGTCCCTGACTTTGACCTAGTGCCCTGAGAAACATCATCTCTTAGGACTGGATGTGCTGTATTCAATCAGTAAAAAGACTGGTATGTAAATCACAGCAACTATACAGAGCAGTAAGCCAACTGGCCATTTCTCCGTTTAGAGCATAGTTCACGGATGGCACATTGCCTGACGAAAGCTGACATGCTGGCCACAGGCAGGCAATACTCACAGCAATGAAGATTGTTCCTGTGCACTGCACAGCAAGGTTCTGTGTAATTCTCAAAGTGTCAGTTCTAACTTGGACTCTTTTTACCTAAGGATCCTTTAACATAACACTGCATCTTTATTGTTGCTATGGAAAATTCTATAGGAAAAACCCTTATAATCAGAATGTTGCTTTATGAAAATATTGGAATGCCAACAGATGATTCTTTTATTACTCACTATTTATGGCATCAGCTAATGATATCTAGACTGACCTCTTTTCCTATCTTCTGGTTCAGGAACTTCAATATATTAGTCAGAACAATCATATGCTGCAGGGTAGTCCTTGGATGGTGTTGCAGATGCCTCTGTGATTGCGATATTTCAAGCTAAGATCCATTGTTAACCAGCTCTCATTCTGATTGCCATTCTCCCTTTGAATGTGAATACAATTAACTACTTTGACTAGGTCCATCAGCCAATCTATCTCTGTACAATGACTTTGGAAACATCTGTTCTTATGCATTTTGCTGTTATTTCACAGTTTGAATTTAAGAAGAAAAATTTTGTCTTCTTTATTTTTCTGCTTCATTCCTTTAAGTTTTGCTATTTTCCATAGCCATGCTGTAATTAATAACATTTAACTAATAATCTTTCCTGATTAGTAATTTCCAGTATATTATTGATCTTAACATGGGAAATGTAGAGGATTAAATAAAATTGTCCTAATCTGCTTGAGAAATAAACTGTACTTCCTGCCTGTATTCTTCCACACTTGCCTTTCCCTCCCTCCCTCCCTCCTACTCCTACCTTCTTTTTTCTTTTCACCTTTGAAAATAATTCAGTCCAATGTATGTGTGTGTGTATAATATAGATAAGTAGAAATAAAATACATGTGAGTGTATTAATAAATTGATACAAATATATATATGTAAGGCATATGTGTATGCATGTGTATGAAAAGGTGTGCATATGTTGCTTTCCTCTGTTCACTTGAGCATTCGTGGTAATACTCCAATAGCAAATAAAAAAACTTGATTTGCAAATAGCCAAACTTTGGTTTCTAAATGCCCTTACCACTGAAAGGAATCAGACTTTGGGGGGAAATACACAATCATTAGACAAGGCAGGGGAAAAGTAATATGGGATTATAACATTTTCATTTACTGAAAGGAGAGTAAATGCTCAAAAAATAATAGAGGCATGCTCAAAAATCACCAATTCATTGAGCCTACCATTGGCAAAACCTGAGATTTTTGCCCAGTGAATGCAAAAAAATATTTTTGAATCCATCCTGACATAAATTAATAAGTGAACACATCAGCATTGGTGGGGAATTAGATATTTACATCATTTGAAAGCAGTTCCCCATAAAATATTTATTAATGAAAGGAATAAGAAGTGACTAATTTTCCTGAAGGAAAACTCAGCAGAAATGGCATTAGTCAAGCATTCAAAGTGAACATCATTAGCAAGGGAACAAATAAAAATCATGCAATTCTTGAGAGACTGAACAAGAGAACATTACTTCTGTGCCAATCTTGCCAAAGATACTAAAATGGAATGAATTATGTAAACCCAAAGTGAGAGACACACTGCAATGTAAAGGGTGGGCAATTTTCAAGAGTGTCACAGCTTTAAAAGCCAAAGAAAGTCCAAGAAACTTCTACAGACTGAATAATATTGTTAGGACACCACACCCAAATGTACTGCATGATCTGTATTTAGATCTTTCACTGTAAAGTTTATTATTGGAAAAGTCAGCAAACTTTAAATGGTATCTGAGTGTTAAATAATAGTAATATATCAATATTCTTGTGCTAATGTGTGTGTCTGTGTGTGTATGGTGCTGGAGATTGAACCCATGACCTCATGCAGGGTACCCAATGCTCTATCACTAAGGAACATCCCCAGCTCACATGTCATAATGTCATAATTTTGTAGGAATACCGCATTAAAACATTCAGGGGTGATGGGACATCATTTCTACATACTCTCAAATGATTCGTGGAAAATATCTTTGCATATGCAGTTCACAGATGAAGATGATGAATCTCTAAGAGTTTGAATGACTTGTTCAAAACTTGTTCAGCTCCTGGGTGTCAGGTCTCAGAATTCACTGCTTCCTGAGAGCTAGTGTTCCTTCTGATAAATCATGATAACTTCACCTGGCTTAGTGGGGATAAGCTGCAGTCAAGGAGAGAGATTCTCTAGCATTTTTGCAGTGGTAAAGCTGTAAGAACTAAGCAAAGAAATATTGTCCAAAAGAGTTCATCAATTTCAGTGGAGAAAGACCTATGTTGGTCATTAAAAATGAGCAGTTCTTCCTTTGATTTTATCAGCCATTGAAGTTATTAAGAGACCCGGTTTTTCTATCCTAAAGGACTGCAAGCACCTGATCCATAGTTTCATTATGTGGTTTAACGAATACATGAGATGATAAGTTTAAAAATGTATTTTGTACCTTTAGACAAAGGTATTATATGACATAAAATAGTGTTACTTTTCATCAAGGCATGAATTGCTCATATAATGTGGGTATAAATTAGAACAAAGTAATAAGTCCTTCCTTATGAATGGGTTAATCAATAATCTCCTGGTCCTCAGTTTCTTTACTGAAAATCTGAAGCTAAGACAGTGCAATAGAGTAATTGTTATAATCCTTCAGTTCATCTAATCTATGTCCCTGTCCCTACAGCTCTGTAGCATCCTCCCAATGTGACCTTGAGCCCAACTACCTGACTTTTTTTGGCTAACAGGGTGTGAGCAAATGTGATACAAGCAGAGGATTGAACAGGGTTAGCAGTTGGACTTGTTCTCAAATGTTTTCTCTTTCCCGTGAAATGGAGTGCCCTGGTCAATCAGCAGTTCCAAGAGAAACAGAGGACAGCCAGTCTACTCCATACAGCCAACCCTTGTTCGTTCTAGATTTGCTGACAGAAAGCTGACCCCCAGGTGTGTAATGCATCCAGCAGCAAACACAATCTGCAAGACCCACAAATACACTACCCATAGAGAGCTATGCTCAAATAACAGTTATTGTTTAGGAGCCCCACACAATACAGTGTTTTTGTAGTAAGGTATATACATATACAATGAAGTAAAAGGCAAAGCTTCCATGATTTTAGCATAAATCCAGAGACTTCAAAATTACATTTTGCAATTGCCAGCATCCATGTGAGCATTTCATTTAGATTTCACTACACCTGGAGCAACCCAGAACTGACCTTCTTCAAAAATAATTGATTTAGGAAGTATCTTAGTAACTACTTAAGAGATTCTGGTATTGAAATTCCACTTTAAATATATTGATTGCACACATTTCTAGGGCAAGCTATTGAAACAGGGAACTGAGCATAATACCGAAACAAATACTTATATTTGGAAACAAGTCATCTAAGAGCTTTTCCTCTCTGACCATGAGCTGGAATCTCTTATTTTGTGGTGGGAGTAGAAAGAACTTTGATATTAAATATTAACCTTTTTTGAATTATTATTTCATATTGTCTTTGTGTTAGGCAGCTTTTTGTCACTGTGACCAAAATATGGCACAGAAACAGTTTAGAAGAGGAAAATTTTATTTTGGCTCACAGTTTCAGAGCTTCAGTCCATGGTTGGGTGACTCCCTTGCCCTGGGCCCAAATGAGACAGCATCATGCTGGAATGGTGTGGTCAAGGAGAGCTGCTCACCTCAAGGTGGCCAAGAAGCAGGGACAGAAAGGGCAAGGGGACTCAGGGAAGATGATCCCTTTTGGAAGATGACCCCAGTGACCCACCTTCTCCTGCCATGCTTCACCTGATTACAATTCTACCATCAAGTGAATGAATTCAAACTAGGATGGATTGATTAGGTTGAAGTTCTCACAACACAATCATCTCATGTTTAAATAATATTGCATTAACATAGGAGCTACAGGGGACACATCATATCCACATTATAATAGTCTTATTTGCCTGAAATTCATGTGTATATTAGTGTTTCTTAAATTATTGTTGTAATAACAATAATTGCAATAAGTAGACAACAATTAATGTATGCATGATTAAACACAATAGTAATTACAATGAAGAATGGTATTTTAAATCCCCCAGAATTTTAAGGTAATTTTGCCAAAAGTGAATGTTAAATTTCTGTGAATGTTCAGTGTAGTTCTCTCTTTGTAGCAGCAAAATGGATGTGTTTTTCTTGAATATAAAATGTAACATTAACTTTTAAATCCCACTTCTCAGAAATGGATTTTGAATGGCCACATTGCAAGCAGAATCAGAAATATTTCAGTCTTCCTTTTGAAAGTTGATAAATCTTATTTTAAGAGAATAGAGGCTGTAGCTGGTATGCTGACCAAACTCTAATTCCTAGCAACTGTGTTCTAACAACAGAATGACACAAGTTGAACTACACCAGATTTGATTGTTCAATTATTCTTGATTAATAATCACAATGTTAAGGAAGAAGAAATGTGTATAACAAATTCCAAGATAATTTACTTTAAAAAATTGAAAACTGTAATAAATACAGTCTGATTTAAAAACTACAACAAATACACAAAAACACAGGACAAGAAAGTGGGAGGTCTCCCTGTGGCACTGTTATTCATGAACCATGTGCTTTTATACATGCTAGTTTACCTTTCTGACCACTGCCTGCTCTGTGTGAGTTCATATGGAAAAACTCAATGACACATGTTTAAGTGGAACAGGTGAGACAGAAGATATTTATACTCTAATATTGTGAGGATACACATGAACTTCTAATGACCTAAATCTCTAAAGTTGGGAAGATGTGTATGGATGTGAGTCTTTGTAACATGAAAGCATTCACTGATCTACTAAACACTTATATAATTAGCTTCTCTATCATCCATCCCTGCTTAGCTTTTTCATATACATCATATCTGTGTGAATAGTTTTTTATTTCCAAAAGTTGCATCTGTCAATACAATATAAATATGAAACAGTATTTCAAGGATCCTTGATAGTAATATAGAAAATTTGCTCAAATCACACACAAAACTATTGACAACAAAGTATTTAAAAAAAAGGAAAGAGAAAAAAGGTAGGGGGAAGGGAGAGAGGAAGGAAGGGAGCCAATGAGATAATAGCAGCACTGACACTATATATATATATATATATATATATATATATATATATATAATCATACACACATATATGTAAATATATTTATATTCAGCAAAATATTTGGAATTTTGTAACATTTTCAATTGCCATTTTTATTATTTTTAAATAAAGTAGTGGTACTTTAATATCTGGTTGAAAAGGCAAAAGTGAAGTAAGATGTACATACCATGTAATCTGAAATTTGCAGGGAAAAATGTCAGACAAGGAAAACCCATTCATTTTAACACTGCAAATATAGAAGTATATGAAGTACTAAGAAATATCAGTACTTGAGTCATCCATACTTTCCGTTCATTCATAAAATCACTACATAGAGCAGTTGTACCCAAATCTTACTATTCCTGAGAGAGAATATACAAAATTACATTATTGAGTTTCATTTTTCTAATATTTTTCTTTCTCTTTAGAATGAAATTTTGCTACTTTTATGAGTGTATTTACTTTGCATCTCTGTATCATTTATCTTCGAATAGAGAGGTCTTCTAGATCTCCTATATAAAAATGCAAAAACACTAGACACACATATGTACCTATGTGTTTGGATATATGTACATGTATATGTACTTTTCCTAGTTTTTAAAACACTAGATTTTCTGACTTCATGCCATCCACTTTTGTGAACCCTATTTCTTCCACAGATCCAACATGGAGGTTCAAATTCAGTATTTCAGGACATATATATATATATATATATATATATATATATATACAAAGCCACACTCAGTATGTCACAGGGCACCTGTGATTTCTAGCTTTGCTTAAATATACAAAAGTAGAAAAAGAACATCTAAATCAAGGGAAACTGATGGAGTTGTACTTAGAGTGAATTTTTAGCAAATCAGATTCAAAGAATGAATTATTTTATTAAAGGAAAAAAACAATTGTAACAAATTTGCTTGTGATGTGAACAGCATGGGTTAGAGAAGTAGATCAAAAATAATTCAAGGAAACAATAATGAATATATATTCCCCCCTCTCCATCTTTCTCTCTCTACATATGTGTGTATGTGTATGTGTGTGTGTGTATAAAACCTACCTAATTATAATATAATTATATTATGTGTATATTTTAGAAAATTTTTGTATCTATATTTGGGCATACACATATACATTCTCCCAAACTGTATATTTATGAGTAAATATTCTGTCTAATGAAATCTACCATATACCAAGTTCTCACTTTTGTGGGAGCAAATGATTATATTGATTTTTTGAACATCTTGAAAGGAATAAATAAGAGACTCTAACTTCACCAGGAATCTCCCTTGACTGTTGCAGGGAATGTCCTGATGCCAGAAGGGCCTGAACAATTGTTCTTTTTGGGGGGAATGGGGGTTAGCTTATGTTTCAAAGTCATAACAGATTACAGCAATTGATTGATCTCCCACATTGATCCTTAATGTTGGAATGATCATGACTTGTTAATTATAGATTTGACAATAAAAGAAACAAAACAAACAAACAAAAACATATTGATGGAGAGAAGTAAGAAGTATGGATGAGGACATGGTCTGGAATCCAGGAATAGGGTGGGGGTCAGCATCAAGGAGAGCACTCAGCAGCTTGGTGGTGCTGCTCTGGAATGCACAGGGCAAGGGCAGGGACCTGACCACCATGCTGGGTACCTCTCAAATCCAGGGGACAGTGGAGCAAGTCCTGGCTCTGGAATTCAATAGACATCAAATCTTCATATTGGCATTTACTATATGACTTGAGTAGTAAACTATTTAACCTCCTCACCTATAAAAGGATTAAATGCTAGCATTTTATTTGAAAATTAGATGAGGGGATATATGTAAAGCATATGGTAGATATTTATAATTGAAATGCAATGTGGGTCTTAATCTGCTTTGAATTCCTCCTGTCCATTCATGCAGACTAGAAAATAGAGTCAATTCTGGCAGCCAGTGGATCAGATACCAAATGGTTTTAAGTAGCCCTAGGTGCAAACAAGGGAGGTGAGAAAAGCAGAGGGCAGGGAGCCAGTCAGAACAGTTAGCCTTGTACAGGAAACATAGGCAGATTGATTTTCTAAGGAGAGAGATTTTTAATTTAATTCCCTTTGCACCTGTTCCTCTGCCTGGGTGCCTGTTATATTAAACTTTAAAATAGCTATTATCCTCATTTGTTACAAAGCTGATGCAGAATAATTGAGCAAGTCCCTGGAGAAATTATACTAACAAATTCCTTAATTCAACAGAATTATTCAGGGTCCAGAAGGGGGTTCCAAATGCTCCCCTACTTTCTCATCAATGTTGGGCAATTAGTTTTCTGGCTCAGGTGTACATGTGATATTGGTGGAGCAAAGAATGGTCAATGAGATGTTGCTTGGGTGCCAGTAATGGAGAAGCTTACCATTTTCCAGTGCAATGAATTTTTCAATATTGGCTGAGCATTCTAATACAAATGAGCATTTTCTGTCATTTTTTATGGATAATTCAGCGAAGAAGATAAATTAGGAGAGACAAGAGCCAAGAAAGAGATGGGTATGGCACACACAAGAGAACACAATAGTGTTGCTGGAGGCACCCAAACATGGTTTTCCATAAGGAAAGAAATCTCAAAGAACCAAAATTTATATGATCTGTTCTGAAATCTGCAGGTGGACCTTGAGTTTCCTCTAATTTAACTTCTGAAATGGGCATGTGACATACATCATGCTCAGCATACAAGCTCTCAAAATGTTCTGTTTGTCTTTGACGCAAAGATTTAACATTTGTTTCATTTTTTCCTGTAATGGACCCCATTGTTCACCTCTGGCACAGTCTAATTCCCAGAACAGTTTTGCCTGCCTGTGAGAAAGCATGGAAGTCAAGGCAATTCTCAGAGCAATAGCCTCTATCATATTTGCCAACCGGTTACTACCTTTAAGTCTTGCACTAACTTCTGTCCAGCCACCTGATTCCTCCAAATAAGATTTTACCATTCTTTCCTATTTCCATTTCTTCATTAAATCTGCTAATTTCCTTCAAATTCTGTGGCTTACTTAGAGAAAAAAAAAATTTAAGGGACTGGAAAGAATGTGAATGATGATGTAAGGCTTAGTTGGGTTCAAATTCCAGGTGCTCCTCTCTAACTTCATTCTGTGACCCCCAAGGCTGAGCCACAGCCACTTCACGCTTGCTACAGAAATACAGAAGAAAGATACATCTAAACACATCTATATGAGGAACTTCTCAGCTACCAGACACTTTGTTTCGACCCAAAGCTAGGAAAAAAAATCAATCAATAAATAATAATAATAATGCTAGAATTTATAAAACATTCTTTTGGATGCTTTTAAAGACACTGAGTTTGCTCTCTTTAAAGATTAATTAAATATCTTATGATATAATATTTGTCTTACACAACACAGAATATACCATTATGCATTCACTCAAATTACAAATTGAACTGAGTATAAGTAATGACTTCCATGACATTAAAATACAGAATTTGCAGTAGTTAGTATATAGAAAAAAAATGTAAATGCCTTGGAATGCTTACTAGAGAGAGGGATGGAAAGTGTGTAAAATAACATTTTAGGTATGGAAACAATCTGGCAAAATAAATCTGCTTTCTCAAGTGCTATTTTTAACATTTGTTGCAGGCATTTTCTATTTTTAAAAAAAGTTTTATGACATTTATGGATAAGAAGTATGTTACAAAAGCTTTCTCCCTTTCTCTTTTAGAGGAGGAAAATAAAAGTCTATAAATGTTTCTAGGAAATACCTATGTCTCTGTTGATATTAAATTTGATTAAGTTACCCTGCTAGCATTAGGAACCTTTTGTTGATGCAAATTACTTTTTATGATTTTTCCTGAATATATATGAGATTAGATGCTAACAGTTAGGGTACCAAGGTTTTCATTTATATTTTTATTAAGAATGTCTCAAATTATTCTTTAAAAAAAGATACATGGAGCCGCACAAAACAAATTCATAGCTCAATAAACTATTTCAAGACAAATCACTTTGCAATCACCGCGCTGGTCAAGAAAGAACTTTGCCAGCACCCAAGTATCCCTGTATTGTTTCCTTTACCAAAATGAACCACCTCACTTCCCTAACAAACCATGCTAACTTTTACCATAATTGCTTCTTAATACTCATATTTTTGTCATTCAACTGTGCATCCCTAGACACTATAGTTTAACTAGTGGTGTTTTTCTAATTGGATATGTCTTTTAAGAATTTTCAAATCTACCAAACTTTCTATTATTCTCTCATTTTCTTCTTTTTTTGCCAAAAAAAAAATATATATGTTGACGGATTGGGCCCCTCTGAGCTATACATTTTTCCACAGCCTGGAATACGTACTTGCAGATTCTGAATCAGGTTCAGCTTCTATGGCTTCAGCCAATCCATAGGTGGAGTTGTATTCTTTTTAAGAGGCTTATAAAGTTAATTTTTAAAAATGATGTTGACAGCTATTGATGCTTCATTGGTATCAGCATGAAGTTATTGAGGGTTGAAATAGTTACAATTGAATTCTGTATTGCTTTACACATTAATTTAAATAATTCTTCTTAATTGAAATAATTAAATTATTTACATAATTCCTCTTAATTTAAATAATTCTTAATTTAAATATTTTTTCAAAGACTCAATTGCCCTCATCTTCTATTTAAATACTCAATGATATAGCTTACACAAGAAAAGTAGGATAAAAGCTTAATAATTTATCTTTTTTTGCCAGCTTTCAAGGTAATGATACTTTTTCTAGCATCCTCTACAGATAGCCATTTTAAAAAATGACATTTTTTTCAGACATAAATTTAAATTTAATTGATAGATTTAAAAACATTTCAAATGGAACCAAAATTGTCCCATACTGAGGGAAAATATCTTTGATTAAATAGTGACATACATATTTTGAATGTTTTCTGTATGTGTTGTTTAAAATAAGGGCCTTCAAAGTCCTCAAGTTATTCTTTCACAGGTGAGAAAGCTTAGGTAAAAAATATTTAAATAAATTGCCAAAGATTTTCAGTTCTACAAAATAAAGCTGAAGTTCTCTTAAACACATTGCATACTACATGTTTACTAATAAAAATTTTCATATTTGCTTTTTATTTCATTTAGCAAAATATTTGTATGAAGTACTGTAGTACAAGATTTATTAAATTTTGCTATGTCCATGTACAGATATATATATTTGTGATAATTAATGTATATATACATTATAATGTTATATATAATGTCTATAATGTATATGTGTATATATAATGATAATTCACTTATTAAAATAATAACAATAGAAAGGAGATCAGTAGAGTATTATAAGTGGAAAGGGGAGGAAAGAATGGAGGGAATACAAAGGTATTGGGGAAGGAGATTGAACAAATTATATAATGAGCATGCATGAATAGGGCCTAATTAATTCATTATGTATAGTTATAATACACCAATAAAATTTTTAAAAATTATATAGATTATCAATTATATCTTTATATCTGTTTTACCAAGAAAATTGAAGCATAAGAAGTTAAGTAATTAATTCAAAGTTGTGTACAGTACCCCCTGCATTATCTGCAGGAGATACATTCTAAGATTCAGAGTGGATGCCTAAAACACTTTATATCTTGTTTTTTTTTTCCTACATGGACATACATACTTATGACAAAGTTTAATTTATATATTAGGCACAGTGAGAAAGTAACAACAGTAACTAATAATAAAATGGAAAAATTCTAATATACTTTAATAAAAGTTATATGAATATGATCTCTCAAAGTATCTTATTGTAGTATATTTACCCTTTTTGTGATGATGTCAGATGACATAAAACCAATGTAATGAAGTCAATGTGAATGACAAAGGAGTCACAATATAACATTAGGCCACTACTCAAGGTTAATTGACTATAAGCACTCAGACATTCAAGATGATAATGAGGATGGCTACTAAGTGATTATCAGATAGGTAATATATACAGTGTGGACATACTGGACAAAGTAAGGATTCACATCCTGAGCAGGATGGACCTGGACAGTGTGAGATTTCATCATCTTGTTCAGAATGACAAACAATTTGAAATCTATGAAATATTTATTTCTGAATATTTCATTTAATATTTTTGGACTACCTTTGACTGCAGGTAAATGAAACCATTCATAAGTAGGGACTGCTGTACATGGCTCATAAGGGACAAAGCTCAAATTCTAAGCAGCACTATTCTCAAGGTGTGATCAATGCAGTGAATGTGAGAAATTGGAGGTGTTCCCCAAAAGCTCACCTGTGACAACACAAGAAGTTTCAGAGGTGCAATCATTGGGTTATAAGAGCCTCAACCTAATGAGTGAATTAGTCATCTGTTAGGGATTAACTGAATGGTAACTGAAGGTGGGTAGGGCATGCTGGAGTAGGTGGGTCGTTGGGGCATGCCTTTAAGGTTTATATTTTGTATCTGGTGAGTTGAGGATCTGTCTCTCTCTTCCTGGAGCCATGTGCTGGCATGCTTCCCTCTGCCACACTCTTCTGCAATGATGTTCACCCTCACCTCCAGCTCCAAGGAATTGAGCTGGCCTTCTATGGATTAAGACCTCTGAAACCATGAGACCTCAAATAAATCTTTCCTCCTAAAATTGTTCTTATCAGGTCTTTTAGTCACAGCAGGGAAAAAGCCGACGAAAACACATCTCCACCGAAGCGTCACATACCCAAATCCAGGAGGTGACTCTCTTTGATTAATTATCATATTTTCTGCACAGTTTCATCATATTTTCCTTTTTCTAAAGATAAAAAATAGAAAGATGACTAGTGAAGCACTCCTTCTACCACCACTTTCTATTTTCTAAAAAGAAAGGCAGATTTTATAAATACACACGTCTAACTTTTTCCTCTCCCCATAAACCTCTCCATCCCCCAGCCATCTCTACAGTACATTCCTCTGAGGTCCTGTCTTTATAAAAGCACAGATTTGCTGGAGAGAATGTTCCAATGCCAAATTCTACAATTGCTGTTATTTAGGTATTTTTGATGAGATCAGGAATAAAAAAAATATGCAGTCTGTAAGATATTTGGAATAGAGCTGCCGAGACCGCTGAATGTGAACAAGTCCACGGAAGCTTATTTATTATATATGTGGGAGCTGATGCTAGGAATACCTCAGAATGACTCATAGAAGTACAAATGGGAGAGGGTGGAGGGTAGGTACTTAAAATAAAGTTTCTTCTTGGATACTTGAAGTACTAAAAGTTTCTTTCATCGTCACTCAGTCCTAATATTCAGATAAGACACACCTCCATCCCCCTCACCTCATGATTTTAAAGTATATGTACACCTGCCATAGATATTTTGTTTGTTTATATTTGGGATTTAATTAGACCTCTAAAAAAAGCAACAGCTCATAAGACAGTTATGATATTTCAGTTTAATGCAAATCTACAGACTTAATTGCCTCAAATAGCAACAGAGACTTCATTGCAAAATCCTCAGGATTTGGGATCAGCTGTTCAATGTTAGCATATTTTTTCCACAGAGCACTGGAAGAGTGGGTTTGTACCATGCAATTGCACCAAAATTCTATACTTTCTAAATTGTGGAATTTAGTTTTTAAATGAAGGTGAATTAAAATTCAGAAGTGGATGAGCATCTTGATTCCATAGTATGTTTTACGTGGAATTGCTTTGGGAATTAATGTTAGCCTCTTTTTTAAAAAATCTGCTGCATCTATAATGATGTCATACTATTTAACTAGAATAAAATCTTGAACTACAAAGCAGCAAGGAATCTGGTCTTACTAACTACCTCACTCTTGGAGTTGGCGGTCACTCCCAAAGACTTTGACAATTTATGCAAAGTCCCTTGATCAGTGGATCTTATGGTGACACATGATATAATCTGAGAATTCCTGAGGGAATTTAGACATGTTTAGGAGTACTGGATGAGATTGTTTTCCAGTAAAATGCACAAGTAAAGGTCTCATAATTCTAGTCATCACTTAACAACATGTAATCAAAGCAGATATTCAACAATTGATGATCCATTTAATATATTAATGGAATCTTATATAACCATTAAAAAGCAATGCAAAAAAATAGAGATGTGGGACCAGCTAGAGGACTTACATTATTGGGGGTGTGTCCTTAAGAGGATTGTGGGACATGGTCTCTTCTACTTAAGCAACTTCCTCTGCCATGTATTTCCACCATAATGTACTGTCCATCCGCAGATCCAACACAACAGGACCAATCAACAGCACTTAAACCTTGATACCATGATCCAAAATAAGCCTTCATTCCTTAGAAATTTATTTATCTTATATATTTGTTACAGTAACAGAAAGCTGACTAACACACACATCCTTGACCCTAGGCAAGGATTGACAGTCCAGATTTCAAAGGACAGACAAAGTTTTTACAAGAGGCAGTAGAACATAGAGTCACACCTCAGTATCCTTGGGGGATTGGTCCCAAGACCCCCACGTGTACCAAAATCTGCAGATGCTGAAGTTCTAAAATAAAATGGTATAGTATTTGCATGTAACCTACATACATCCTCCAGGAGCCTAAATTATCACTCAATGACTTATAATACCTAATACAATTTGCAGATAAATATTTGCTATACTATATTGCATAGGGAATGATGAAAAGAAAAAAGTCTTTACACATTCAATATAGTTGTAATTTTTTTGCTAAGGAGTCTTAACTTGACCCCTACAAGTACCACTTATTAGCAGTGCAACCTTGGGAAAATTCTGTACCATCACTAAGCCTCAGTATTACATTCCTAAACTGATAATAATAA